>JAJEJO010000364.1:112233-186484 GCA_020662805.1 Glaucomys volans
AGTCAGTCAGTCAAATCTGGTACTCCAGCCCCAGTTAGTGTGGTATCAAAAGGGGTTCTTCTCACATTCTCCACCAACTCTGGCAAAGCACCTCAAGTAATAGGAAATCTAAGTAATATGCGTATGCCATGCGAATACAACTTTAAAACAAGTCATCACCCTTCCAATTGCATCTCTATTCCTCAAGGGGTATTTGGGGGTTGTGGCTATTTTGGGACGCACTTCCTTTGCATGCCCCTATAACACAACCTTACTTCCTGTGTCTGCCATGGGAGTATAACTGTGCTTCCCCACCACTGAGAATAGAATCCAGCCCTCCCTGTCTTCCACTTGGTCTTTCTCTGGCCCCAAAACACTTAGTTGTTTATTGGATGCCTGCTTCCTCAGTTTCTCAGTTTATTTAGACATCATTCACCTCACAGGAGGCAGCAGAGAATAGCAACAGTGTCAGTCACCCTAAAGTCTTTCTAGACCTCACATGCCCTGGTCCCAATTCAGATCAACCCGAATGAGAAATCCTGGAGGTGCAAATTCAGAATCTACATTTTGATGAGTCTGAATTGTTACACTTGCACTACCAAAAAGAAAAAATGAAAGGGAAGTAGAGGAAAAAGAAAGGAAGGCAATGAAGGAAATGGAGGAAGGGAGGAGGGGAGAGAGAGAGAAAGAAGGGAAGAAAAGGGGAAAGAACAGAGTAAGGTGGATCTACTGTCATGGCAGGGTGTCCATGTCATGTTAACTGAAAAGTTAGGTTATATAGTAGACAATCCCATTTTTGCAAAATACATCTGTGTGTCTTTGTGATGTGGTGTTCATTAGGATACTTAAACGAAGGAGTTCTTGGATTGGGGTTTTAGCTACTGTTCCCTGATCCCTTCTGCCACTCATCTCCCAAATCCTTAATGTACTGAAACCAATTCCAGACCTAGAATCAGACTATTTAGATTATGGCTTTCCATGTCTTATCTATGGAAAATTTGGCAAGTTAATTAAGATTACCCTAAGCTTCAGTTTCACCTACAAAGTGGGATGACATTGTGACTCTATTCTATGGGGTGGTTGTAAGGATAAATACATGTGCATGCCCAACTCAGTGTTAGACAAATTATTAGAATGATTTTTAAAGGAAAATTGGTAGTAGAAGATATCTGGGTAACTTTTATTCCCTAAAAAATTATAAGGTTGAAAAAAAGACAAAACTGTTTTTATTAATCTTTCTCCAATAAGCTCACCTGGCTTAATAAAGGGTTGAAGAATATCAGGACAAGAGCATTCAGAACAGACCTGGCCAGCTCATGGGCCTTGCCACCCTGGCCTACCCACCTCACTGGGCCTTGCTAGGGCCACTATCAGCTGCCATCTACAGGTCTGCTCTCAGGCTGGGTGCTTTGTGGCAACAGCTACATGGCATTTGGCAAGTTGCAGAATCATCCAAACATTGAATTACCTGGCCAAAATCCCTAAGTGAGAAGAATAATGTGAAAAGAGAACTTCAACTGCTCCTGTGAAATACCTTGGTAAGAACTCAGGAAAGTGCTTACCTTAAGAAACAGGAGATTTCAGGAATGCAGGCTGGTCATCCTCAAGCATCTGCCTGCTTACCATTTAAGGCAGGAGTCACACTAATCTAGTGATCCCAAGGGAAGAACTGGGATGAGCAGGTAGAAACTGCTGCCTCATGGTTGAGTAAGGGCTTTGGTCTTGTTGATTATGGGGATGGTTTCGCCATGATGTATTTTACAATTTGCATATATGCTGTTAATTATAATTCAATTATATTTCAGCAAAGTAGAAAGGCATATGAGCCTTAATGTTATATAGTTTGGGGCTTCAGTTATTTAAAGTTGATCGGCCTCGTCACTGTCACATGACCAACAACCAACATGAAGTACGGCAAGGTGGTTTATATGGGGCAAAACTTAACTGTGATTATTGGGTCCTCCAACTTCTTTGAAGTTGGTAACAATAAAAAGGGTAGTTTAATAGAAGGCACTAGGTCTAGCAAGACCATCTTAGGGTTCTGAGTTTCTGGGATCTTTGAACAGCCATCAGAGAGCACTAGAAAGAGGGAGAATTACAGCCAACTTCCCGAAGCCTCACTTCTATCTCCAGACAACTCCAGCTGTTCAAATGAAAATAATGTGAGAGAGATGACGTGGCATTAGAAAGAGTATCAGAGGTCGCTTGGTTCTATTCCCCTCCAATGGTCCCTCTCCACGCATGAGCTGTCCCAGGCTTCCTCCTCTCTCCACTCCCAGTGCCCCTGCAGAGGGCTCTCTGCTGGCATCTGGCAGCCAGGAGTTTGCATAAACTAAACCTTATTCAGTGGTTCAGTATTTTGTAATCAGAGGTGGGAAACGCATTTACTTCCTGCCTCCCTATGAGATCTTGAACACGTCACTTCACTGCTCTGAGCCTCAGTTGAATCCTCTATGGTGGTGTTGGTATTCTTTGCCCCTGGACGATGATATTCTAAAGTACTTAGTCCTGCTCAGCACAGTTAAATGTTCCACTCATGACAGGGCACAAACTGTCATGAGCATCCTGGGAAGTAATGGGTAAGATGGATAGAGAGTGGAGTGTCCAACTCCTCAACTCACAAATCTGTGCAGCTGCTGAGAAGGGGAAGTTGGAGAATTTGCTTTCTCTCTAAGTAACAAAGATGACCTTTCTGGAGGTCATGTACCTGCCTTCATTCTCTCCATTGAGCTACATCCCTAGCCCTTTTTATTCTTTAAGACAAGATATTGCTAGGTTTCCCAGTTGGCCTTGAACTTGTGATAATCCTGACTCAGCCTCCCCAATAGCTGGAATTACAGGACAGTGCCAATGTGCCCTGATTTGCCCCTTAACCTACTCCTCTTGCTGCTGCCCCAAATTCCAGTTTTATTTATTGAAATTTAATAGTTGAGAGATTATTCTTAATTTTGGCTCACCCGGCTTGTCTTTGCTTTGAGTGTTTTGTCCCCATGATAGATCTGATGGTCTCCAGCTTATACCTTCCTCTGATCTGAATATCCCATACATCTGGACAGCAACTGGTCCTTCTCCTTATTCAATGCATTTGTGATCCTACTAGGACTGAATTCTGCCCTCAATAGTCTGTTACTGCTCCATGTAGCCTAGAACCTTCTCTGCTGGGCCCCTCCAGGCCTGGAAGATGTTAAGCATTACAGAGCCTGGCATCCCTTTCTCTCTACCTGCACAACATCACACACACCTGCACATCCGGGCGCTCATGCACGCTCTCACACAGGCACACTAGCATGAGCCTTGATCATACTTCATTAAATCCAGTGAAAGCAACAGCCTCTTTGTTCCTGTCCACTATATTTTTCACTCCTTTCTCCCAACCTTTGGAAAGCTTGTTGCTTATTCCTTTGATCCTTTTGGCCAATGCCTCATCTCTTACCCCAGATGTCACTCCCAAGGCTGAGCATTGTGGTTTCCAGTATTTTCCACTATTGACATATTTAATGATATACTTAAGTTAAAAATGAAAATGAGTTTTCTGGAGAACTACTTGTTGATATTTAACTAATGGAATATACTTACAATATCATATCCAACAAGAATGTTTTCTGTGTTCCAAGCATTACGATACATTAACCCATCTTATCTCATTCTCCCTTTTCTTTCTTTTTTGTCCCAGGGGCACTTAACCACATAACCCAGTCCTTTTTTCTAATTTTTAAAATTTTGAGACAGGATCTTACTAATTTGCTTAGGGCCTCACTAAGCTGCTGAGGCTGACTTTGAACTCGCAATCCTCCTGCCTCAGCCTCCTGAACTACTGGAATTATAGGTATGTGCCACCACACCTGGCAACTTATTTCTTTTCATCAACTCTATGAGGCAAGTACTTTTATTGTCACCACTTCATGCTATTTCTAGAAATTGTTCCTAAGAGAATCATCTTGAATGTATTAAAATTGTATGTATCCAAAAATTTATTACAGCATTATTCAAATTGAATATATCTATGTGATAGAATAATGGACAGCAATTAAGTATCAAATTTTCAGGCATATTTAATAATGTATAATCATATGTTAACTGAAAAACAAGGCATGCAAATTACTATAGTGCTATGACCCCAATATTATCCATGAATCCCCAGACAGAAGAGGAAAGAAAGAAGGAGAGAGAAAGAAAGAAGAAATAGAGCAAAATCCTCATAGTGAATATCTCAAAGAGGGAGAATTCTTTGTTTTACTCACTTATCTGTGTTATCTAATTTTTCACAATAAGCATGCTATAATATTATAATCAGGCAAAGTAAATGTATAAAAAATTTGCTACAGCATAATTTCTTTAAATTATACTAAATCTCTACTAGAGCCCAAATGTCCTGTTTGTCCCCATGACGGAGCTTCACAATCTCTTTGACAGAGACTATGAGCTAAAAATTGATATTATGTCCCAAGATGAGAAGTCAGAAACATAATGCAGTTTACTCTAATTACACTGAAAATATCCAAATTAAAAAAAAAATCTGTGTGCCTCACTGTGGCAGGAAATGAATACTCATTAAGGATCCACTGAACTTCCTGTACTTCTCTGAGAAATGGAAATTTAACTAACATGCGTTAGGCTTTCTCTTTTCCGCCAGAATGTTTTCTTCTTCCAGGATTTTTCATCTCAGTGATGGCCTTTGTTTCTTTCCTTCCCATCAGCCCTTGTCTCTCCCAAATCTGACTAGCCCTGGTTCAGTTTGAAGTCAGCGTAGGGGCTCCTTCAAACGGACTCCCATGCCTCTGATCTTGTGAGCCAGGGTAGAGCAGCCCCATTTAAGATCCTGAGTCTATGGCAGTGCCCTTGGTAAAAACAGGGCCACCTGAAGCCCCAGCACTTTCCTTTGACTGCCAAACAGCTTCATCAAACAATTGATTCCAGGATAAAAGCTGATTCTTCCTCTGGGGGAAAAAATGAAAGCAGACACAGAATGTGTCATCCAGTTGCAGGCAATAATGGACACCCATCTTCCGTGTTAGCCATTCATCTCTGCACATATAGAACACAGCATGGATTTGTAGTCACCCCAAATCCAGATTTGAGGTTAGGCTCTGCAACTCGCTGGGAAAATTTGCGCAAGCCTGTGAAGGTTGCTTATCTGCTAATAACTCTCCAAGAGTTATTAGCCCTGTTTGAAAGAATGAGAAGTCTACCCAAATGTGTATGTAAGCATCCAGGTCTTTGTTTCTAATACCATTCTCCAATAAAAGGAACCAAGACTTCTTAGAAAAACAGCTGACTCTAGGACGGAGGAAGCAAATATAAAAGACGGCCCTGGAGCCTCTTGCAGTGGCAGAAAGTAAGAAAGTGCTAAAATAATAATGAGGAGTGGCGAGGAGGGGAAAGAGGATACGTCAACTGGGTACAGCGGTAACTGAAAGAGCTCCCAATGGCCACAGTTGGAACAATTTCAACCACAAATTTTTTTTAAAATGGTACTGGATTATAACCCAAAGTTTAAAACAAATATTCATGGTTTTTGGAATAAATAAACAAATGAGGGAGAAGAAACAAATCTCTCATTAAGAAGCCTAACAATTTATGTAATACTGCCCCCTGTAGGAGGGTTCCACAACTCACACCCCGCAAGTCTGGACTCTGACTTCTTTCCAAGGAGACATTATGGAAAGGGGGAAAAGGGAAACTTTGCAGAAGGGAACGCCACCAGTAGGACTCCAGCCGGGTGATGAAGGTCCTCCACGGTGGCAGGTCATGTTAAGGGTGCACATTCTCTTATTTTTACAGACTTCATTTTGATTCATTGTACACAAATGGGGTACAACTTTTCATTTCTATGGTTGTGCACAATGTAGATTCCTATCATTCGTGTGATCATACACTTAGATAGGGTAATGATGTCTATCTCATTCCACCATCTTTCATACCCCAAGAGTGCACATTCTTAATTCAAGGAGGTGAAAATTAAATCTCCTCTCTGTGTTCTTCCTCCAGAAACACAGAATTCCAGTCTAATTCTAAGAAAAACATTGGGCAAATTCCAGTAAAGGGGACTTACTGCAAAAGACCTGGTCAGCAATACATAAGGAGAGGAGGGAGAGAGAGGAGAAGAGGAGAAGAGGAAGCACTGGAGACTGAAATGGAGCAAATACATTCTATGCATGTATAAATAGGTTAAAATGAAGCCAACTATTATGTATAATTATAATGCACTAATAAAAACATTTTTAAGAAAAAACCTGGTCAGGACTTCTTCAAATTGCCAAAATCTTCCAAAACAAGGAACGTTTAAGAAATTGTCACAGTCAAAAAGAGCCTAAGGAGACATGACAACTAAATGCACATGGTACCCTATATGGGATCTTGGAACACATGGAGAACATTAGGCTAAGCTAAGGAAATCTGAATAAATTAAGAACTTTAATTAAAAATAATTTATCAATATTGGCTTAATTGTGATAATCGTATGGTACTAATAGAAGCTGATAACAATGGAGGAACTCAGTGTGGGGAATATGGGAACTCTCTGTGCTATCACCACAATTTTCCTATAAATTTAAAATTGTTCTATAATAAGAAATTCATTGTAAAAATTGTACATAAAAGCAACATCAATCTTTTCTTATCTCTTTCTCTCTCTATTGTTAGGGAAATATCATATTTCTTATTTATTAACAGACAATTTTATCACATTCATTGCAAATATTATACTAGCAGGATCTCAATGCATTCCTATTGTTTGTTTTTCTTTTATCCTTGAGAAATGGAGAGGGAAAATTATTGGTATGTCAGTAAAGAGAGTGAAGGACAAAGAACTGGATTATAGGTCTATTGCTGCCACCACCTTTATCTTTCTTACCACCCTCCTCTGCTCAAACTCACCCTCTTAGTATACCACGTCCCCCACGGAGGCAGGCAGGCGAGTGCTGCAGCCATGCTGGCTTTCTGTCACTTACTTACCAGCTGTATGCCCAGGGGAGGTTACTTATAACTTTTAATGTGGGGTTCTTCGTTTAGAACCAAAAAGGAATAGTCTCTCCCCTTGAGATGATGTACACAGAATGCTGAACCCAGTGACTGCCATATGTAAACTCTCAATAAATGGTAGCTACTCTTGTCCTCTTACAGTAATAATTAAAGGAGTGCAAAATCAGACTAGGTTGAAAAAGCAAAGTATAAAATAAATATCCATGAGTCCATGGGGAGAATAGATAAAGCTGCTGCACAGGAGAATTCCAGATAAGTGATGTAAATAGTGCCCCCGGAGGAGGGTTATGTAACTCACTGTTAACTCCTCCATAAGTGAGTGCTGTGCAGTGACTTCCTTCCACAAGGAGGTCAGCGGAGAAACCTGACAAATGCTGCTCAGTCAGGTGTCAAGGTTAACCTCAAAATGGATATGTCATGCTGATAACATGATGTGATAAGAATGGTACTTTACTTCATGATCTCCTCCTCCCCAGATCCTAAACTCCCGTCTAACCATGAGGAAAATATGAGACAAACCCACATTGAAGGAAATTATATATTAAAATTCCTGACCAGTACCCCTCAAAGCTGTCAAGGTCAGCAAAAGCAAGGCAAGTCTGAGAAAATGCCATTGTCTATCTGAGTCAAACAAACATGACAATTAAATGTAATTAATTGGATGCATATTGCATATTGGATGGGGTCTGGAACATAAAATGGTTAAAATTATGAAAATCTGAACTGTGGACTTTTAATACTAAGGTATCAATATTGGGTCATTAGTTGTGATAAATGTACTATGCCAATGTAAGATGTCAGCAATGGGGAAACTGGGTTTGGAGTGTGTGGGAACTTTCTATACTATATTCATAACTTTTAAAAAAACTATTTTGAAACAAAAAATTTCATTTAAAAAAGTGAATACTACGTTTGTAGTAATTGATAATTACCTATTTAAAATTTACAGACGCCCTGTCTTTGCTTATAACTTGTTAAAATAATTGAAGATGCCTCATGGCAATGTCAGGATTTAGATTTAGATTGATGGTATTAACTGGTTTCGATTTAAAATAAAACAAAATAAAACAAAAAATCTAGTTTAGCGAGTCAGCTCTGCCCCCTAGTGGTGTAATGTTCAATTTACACTTCACTGCTGCAAGGGACATCCCTCTGGCTCCAGACACTATTTTTAAGAATAAAGATATATTCTAAGCCTCTGATCTGCTGGGACCATAGGTGTCAGTTTGTTCAGATACACATAATTTTACCTTCCTGGGAGAGCCCTAAGGAAATCATCGCATTCGTGATGGACTCCATGGCCAGCAGAAGGGAGTTTGACCATGTGAATGGAAAATCTTAACAAATTTGATGTTGATTGTATATCTGTGATGAAAATCTCTGTTTCTCAAAAATTTCCATAACATTTGTACAGGTGTCGATACTTTTTGTGACACCTTTAGGTGGTTTTTAAAAAAAATAGGTGGAAATTAAGAAAAATGTCTTGAGTTCCACACCTAGTTTGACTTGGTGGAGAACAGGGAGGAGGGTGCTAATTTCTAAACTGAATTAATTTAGAATAGTGCCGGGGTCCAGCCCTAGCACAAAGGGTCGTGGTGCTCTCTGGTGAATGGGATGGTGTTGGCGAGGTGGAGAACAAAGCAACACAGACTCAATGATCTGAGGTTAAGTTCTGTTCTAACTTTATTTTTTCCACACACCATTTTTATATGTTAACTTCTAGCTTGAGTACAATATCTTGAGGTCACACAAAAAGAAACTAACACAAACTACAAGACAATAGGCAAAACGTATGAGCAGATTAAGTATTATCAACTCTTCATAATGTTTTTAAGTATTCTTCTATATAATCTTTAGCTAGTTCTACTTTCTATATTACTAGGAACATCGTGCACAGAAGCCATTTCTATGAACAACATATAAGTTTACACTATGTGATTAATAACTCGATTAACAGGAACAACAGGGAGTTTCTTTCTGAGCTTTCTCTGGATAATTGAATAACTGAGCTGCTTTAGGTCAATTAGGAGCGGTACACCTCCTACTTTTGCCCAGTAAACATTAGCCGGTCCTGCCCAAGAAAGCTTTTCAGAGCAACTAAGCGAACACCAGTGTTTTACATACATTAAGTATTCTAAAAATGGGAGATGAGCTTTCCATGTACATTTTTTATTACAATATACTTGATGCCAACCAAGGTATATTCTGCCAGTGGGAGATAAAGGGAGTCTAAATCTAAGGAACCAGAAACTGGTTTCCTAGGAGGATACCATAGTTTTCCATTAACCAAGTAAGCATTACCAAATGGTGTCTGAATTGTTGGGACTATTTTTCTAGCCTTAACAACTTTGTTTGTGACTGGTTTGTGTGGAGTTAAGGTGGGAACAACATGTCTTTCTGCGCTAGGTCATCTGAGAGTAGTCACCATCCGCGGTGCCATTTAGCATAAGTTGCTGGAAATGAGCATAGCATTCTTTCCAAGTTATACTTTTATCACCCCAGAACAAGGGACTTTCTAGGTTATATGTATAATAGTATGATTAGCTGTTTGATTCTTGTGTTCTAAATCCCCTAAGACCCTAGAATTCCCAAAAATCCCATATAATATTATTCCCAAGCATAGGAAAATTAAACAAGACAACAGGAAATAGCGGCCCCAATTCCCAGGAAGATGAGACCTTGCAAACATCTTTATAACTCAGTGGAATCCTTGTCAAGCACTGAGAGGAATTGAAGAGGGCGAAGCAGAATAGTGATTCAAGTGGAACTTATTTTACCCTCAAGGGAACATTTAGTAATATCTGTAGATACTTTTGATTGTCTTGGTTGGGTAGAAGCCAGAGATGCTGCCAGTCCTAGGATGCACAGGACAGCTACCTACAATAGTGGCCTAATTTAGTCCTGGGGATTTAACTTAGTGGTAGAACACTTGTCTGGTATGCTCAAGGTCCTAGGTTTGATGCACAAAAAAAATACAATGAATCATCCATCTTTAAGTGTTAACCGTGCACAGGCTAAGAAATCTAAATTTAGAGGAAGTGAACTGTCCAAATTAGAGGTGTCCATGAGAACCTATACCCCCTGCATAGGAATCTTCATTGGACATTTACAGGAATCTTCATTGGACTTCCTACAATCTATGGTGTAAATTAATCTTATCTAAATCATCAGGGACAGGATGAGGCTAGTTTACCTAGCACTAGTTTATGATGTTAAATAAGAAAAATAAATCAATTAGGGTTCTTATTTGGAAGTGACAGAAACTAACCAGGAAAACTGAGCAGGAAATGAATGAATTAAGCAATAGTTGACAGCTCATAGAATCTGTGGAAGGGCTGAAGAACCTGGCCTGAAGGCCAAGAAGCAAAGAAAAGTTCATAAAAATCACACTACAGAATGGGTCCAGAAAGACATCAAGTGTTCCCACCACTGGCATGGACACTGCTGAAATAAAGAACGGCTGTACATATTAGCAATGGTGATGGAATGGGTGCTTTAAAAAGGAAAGGAAAAAGAAGCATGACATCACTTTAAAAGCATATAAATGTCTTTCAGCCTTAATACTAGAAAATGAAAATTCAGCCACTTAAACTCAAAACCTTAGGGTCTCTTTGACACCATAATCATAATCCAAGTCAAAACACATTTAGATAATTGCAATGTCCCCCTAAGTGGTCTCCCTACTTTTAGTCTCTCACCTTTCACCAAAACTATTACTGCTGTTAGATCAATCTCCTTAGGGCTCCATTTGGATCGTGGTGCTTCTCTGCAAAGAAATTATGTGGAAGTTCCTTTTCCAATAGAAAAATACCCAAAGATAATTTGACATCATTTAAGCCACCTTGTGATCTGTTCTGAACCTACTTTCTAGTCTTCTGTCCTACTACTCATTCAGGCAAATGATTTGTTTATTCAGCTCTAAATATAGCAAGCAAATTATTTTCCTTTCATCTTTCTCTCACAATTCTTTTTTGAGTTGCCTTCTCTTCTTTTCTTTGCTTATTTAAATCTCATACCTATGTTTGTAAAATGCGGTCCAAAACCCAGAGAACATCTAAAACATACCTCTAATCTACCATATGTGACCTTGGGAAAAAGAATATATTTCTCTCTATTCAAAGAAGTACAAAATAGAAATGCTATAGTGTACACCACCCCCTGGTGGAACCAGTAGCCCCAAATCAGTCGTTCTAAGGTACCTAGAAGAAAAGTGCTAGAGCACAGTTGTTCTCATGACTTTCTTGTTGATGCAGTAGGTTCATTTCCAAATCCCCCTTTATCAGCCCTCCACATTCAACCCACCACATAGAAGGCTGTATTTCATGGTAAACTTTTGTTCCAGTGCTCTTAAAAGAGCCAGGCCTTTTTAACACTCTATGAAACAGTCCTGAAAGTTGAAAACATTTCAATCTCTTTCAACCTCTCTGTATATCTACTATGCAAATGTATTTGTATACTATGGAATCTATTAAAGCATACTATATGTTTTAATGAAGTAGGTATGAATCTCAGTGTGCAAACTGATAAATATGATGAATATCATATTTCTTTAAATGAACTGAAATTTAACTTTATTTAGTGGGTTTCTGGAAAACTCAATTGCTGCCATTTGGTGGTTCTCTCATTATGGAAAGTAAAATAGAATTAGGTTGTTTATTTATTATGGTGCATGATCAAATTGAAGTGTCAACTTGAATACATTAAGGCATACTCAAATCACTAGTAAAGCATTATTGCTGGTGTATCGGTGAAGGTATTTCCAGAAGAAATTGACGTTTGAACCAGTGGACTAAGAGAGGAAAATCCATCCTTCCTGTATGTGGGTGGGCACCATCTAATCCCTTGAGGGCCCACATAAAACAAAAATCCATTCTCTTCTCTTTTCTGGAGCTGAGATAGCTGTCTTCTCCTGCCTTGGACAACAGAACTCCTGTTCTGCCATCTTTGAACTCTGGGATTTGCACCAGTACCTCTCCTGCCCGCACCAGGTTTTCAGGCCTTCAGCCTTGGATTGAGAGTTGCATCATGGGCCTCCCTGGTTCTGAGGCGCTGGGACCTGAACTGAGCCATGTTTCCCAGGGTCTCCAGCTTGCAGGTGGCCTTTTGTGGGACATCTCTGCTTCCACAATCAAGTGAGCCAATTTCTCTAGTAAATCCTCATATATCTATATCTATGTTTATAGATATTTTCTATTGGTTCTGTTTTTCTGGAGAACTCTGACTAGTAAAGAAAATAAAGGCAGATTTCATGGCATTTTAGAGATAGTTGGAGTTATGGTTTATGGAATTAAGTGAGGTGTCCCCCCAAAACTCACATGTGAGACAATGCAGGAAGGTTCAGAGGAGAAATGATTCAGTTGTGTTTTGACCCAAGCAGTGAATTAATTGAAGTGATAGGGGGTGGCTGGATTAATTGAAGTGGTATGGTGTGGCTGAAGAAGATTGGAATTGGGGCATGGATTTGGGGTATCTATTTCGGGTCTGGAGAGTGGAATCTCTCTCTCTCTCTCTCTCTCTCTCTCTCTCTCTCTCTCTCTCTCTGCTTCCTGATGAGGCAAGCTACTTCCCTCTGCCACACTCTTCCATCATGATGTTCAGCCTCACCTAGAGGCCTAACAAATGGAGCCAACCTTCTATGGACTAAGACCTCTGAAACCATGAACCTGTCCTCCTCTATAATTGTGCAGGTCAGATCATTTAGTCACAGCAGCAAAAAAGCTGACTAAAACAGGTGGACATTAGTATTAACTATAAGTTCAGTGGATATGTGGATAGCAAAACATAATCATAAGAAAATTTCTAATTCTTAGAGAATAAGAGCATTATTCTTATTCTTGGTGTAACTAATGCTTATAATGGTGGAGACAAGCAGTTACACCAACTCTCTATTACAGAGTTCTGATGTCCAAGGCAGAACATGTTTCTCTCTATGCATCACAGTTTCACTTGTGATTAAATTGGCCATCTGAAAAGTTCTGGCCAATAGGATGCAGATAGAAATGAAGTAAATCATTTCTATCCTAGTTTTCAAGCATCATCCCAGACAATCTTCTATCATCTCAAAGGGACATTGGAAGCCACATCTTTCCAAGGGTGTAGGTGGAAGCAAACTGGTTCTTTGAGTCTGCTGCTTTCTTAGCACACCAGAATGCCTTATGAGAAGGAAATGACCTTGTAACATGATCAAGTCTCTGAGACTTCACTTACCAGAGCAGTGTATCCCTTCCTATTTCAATTAATGAATAATTAGTACAATTATTAGGTTCATACTGTGTACTAGATGTTATATTAGGCTCATTACATATATTAATTCATTTTATAATGATAGATATATTAGCAAATGTTATTTTGCATGGTAATAGAATAATATAGAGGAACAAACATAAAATGGTCATTGAACAATAAATTTACTACCCATACCCTTCCAGTATTTCTTCCCCCATTCTTTTTCCATGTCGAAATCTTACCCTTCTTTTGGAGACCCGAGTTGGCAGACTAGATGGAAGCTGCATTCCTTGTCACTCTGTGACTCGAGATTCAAGCAGAGGAAATACTGTTTCTCTTTGAGGCAGTCATCACTGTCCACCAATCCCCTCTGGTTTACCTCCCATTCATCTGTCATGATCACCTGCTCTCTGCCAGCACATTGCCTGCCTTTTGAATGCAGATCGCTCACTGACTGCCACCTATCATCCACCATTTGCCTGTTTGCCTACCTCTTGCCTGCCCATGGCCTGCCTTTCACCTACCCATCACCCACTGCCCAATGTCCACCTGCCTAACATCTGCCATTAGCCTGAAGACAGCCAGCAGACCGCCCTTGGATTGCCTGCTGTTGCCTGAAGTCCATTATCACATTACCCACAGGTTTGATCACATGCAGCTGCTACCATCTTGGGATACAGGCCAGGGTCTGGAGATATGTTGGGGTATCTGTAGGTCTGGTTGCACCTGAGGTTTTCTGCTCAGTGTGGCAGTGGCTGCCATTTGGCTGCCTCTTTGCAGTATCGCTCCTCTGTGTGAACACACCCCTTGTCATCTCTCTGCAAGCTGAAAGAGCACTGAGATCTTGGAACTCAGCAAGGCAGGGCCTTGGGAAGCTGAAGCCCATGTCCATCAGATTGCAGCTGGGTTTGTGTGGGCCAGTCTGGGTCTGGCAAGCCTGTGGAAATTTGGAGAGTAGGGGCAGTTCCCTGGGGAGGGGGGACAACTTGAAGAAACTGGGGAAAATTGGGCTCTCTCCAGCTCAGTAAGTCCTCAAGTGTGCAGGGATGGAAGGGGCCAGCTACAGTGGGTGGGAAGACTGGAAGAGGGTGTAAGGGCATCTTGCTATCAGCTCACAGACACAAACGACCTGGCACCCACTGGACTGGAGCTAACATCACACTTCAGACAATTCCACCTATCAATGAAGAAGGGAAGCTGAGAAAAATTTTGAAAACCAACAGAAAAAATCATTCAATTTTCCATTGAGACTTTCTTTTTTTTTTCCATCTCTCTCACACCTCTACCATCTTTGAATCCAAATATTTTTCATGCATCAATTTATTGAAGAATGGGATGTCTGAATAGTATGTGACAGTTTTGTTGTGTATTCTTATAGTTTTACTTTTTTAAAAAATCTGTATATATATTTTCTCTCATTTTTCTGTCTTCCTGGATTCTCTGTCTCACTCCTCTCATACTAACAGCCAACCTCTATTAACTCCTCCCTCCCTCTTACTATAAATTTTTACCTCTATCTTCTCTCCTTCTCCCTCATAAACATCACATCTTACACTACTTCTTCTCCCTCATTGCCCATCATTTGAAATGGTAAACCTTTTAGTAAACTTACTGCTTATATTTTAGACAATAATTGAACACTTCATTTCTGTTTATTGTGACAAAACTGTAAATGCCTTAATAGAAGCCACTTGGTTTAAGGTGGTATATTGTTTGCATTGGGTGCTGTTAATATTGGTCTCCCCCTTGAAGGTGAGGTACTGGAAGCCTTCAGGAACACTATAAGACTACTAGGTAGAATTTATACTGTCTCAAATGCACACGGCACAAACAATATGAAAAAACAAGGGAACCAAGTGCCTCAAACAAACCAAGATGTTCCAATAATAAAACTCATAGACAATACAGTAGAAGAAATATCAGAGAAGGAGTTTAGAAAATACACAGATTTATCTTCAAAATGAAGGATGCTATCAGAGAGAAAATACAGGAAGAGAAAGATCACTTCAATAAAGAGGCAGATATTATAAAAAAAAAATCAAGTAGGAATCCTTGAAATGAAGGAAACAAGAAACCAAATTAAAAGTTCAATGGAAGTATCACCAACAGACTAGACCACTTTTAAGACAGAACCACAGACAATGAAGACAAAATATATAGTCTTGAAAAAAAAGTCGACTGCACAGAGAAGATGGTAAGAAACCATGAACAGAACTTCCAAGAAATATGGGATAACATGAAAAGATCAAATTTAAGATCTTAAATTTGCCTTATAGACAAAGGCATGGAGAAACAAACCAAAGGAATGCACAATAGTTTCAATGACATAGTATCAGAAAACTTCCCAAATCTAAAGAATGAAATGGAAAATCAACTATAAGAGGTTTACAGGATCCCAAATGTACAAAATTACAGCAGACCCATACCAATGCATATTATAATGAGAATGACTTAAAGAATAAGGATAAAATTTTAAAGGCTGTCAGAGAAAAAAAATCAAATTACATATAGGGCAAAACCAGTTCAGATTTCAGCTGATTTCTCATCCCAGGAGGTCCTGGAATAATATATATCAAGCTCTGAAAGAAAATGGATACCAACTAGGAATTTTATATCCAGCAAAATTCAGCTTCAGATTTGAAGATGAAATAAAAACCTTCCATAATTAACATGAGCTAAAAGAATTCACAACTAGAAAGCCTGCACTATGGAACATCCTCGGCAAATATTTCATGAGGGGAAAATGAAAAAAAAAACAATAAAGGCCAGCAAAGGGAGGAACTACTCTAAAGGAAAGGTCAATAAAAAGAGAAACTAAGTCAAAAAACCAAAATAACCCAAAATGACCGGGAATACAAATCATATCTCAATAATAAATAATAACTCTGAATGTTAATGGCCTAAACTCATCAATCAAAAGACATAGACTGGCAGATTGTATTAAAAAAAAAACCAACAATATGAGACTCACCCCCTCAGAAAAGATTGGATTAAAAAAACCCCAACAATATGAGACTTACCCCCTCAGAAAAGACATCCACAGACTGAAGGTGAAAAGTTGGGGAAAAACATATCACTCATATGGACTGGGTAAACAAGCAGGGGTTTCCATCCTCATATCGGACAAAGTGGACTTCAAAGATAGTCAGAAGGGATAAAGAAGGATATTTCATACTATTTAAGGGAATCATACATCAATAAGACATAATAATTGTAATATATATGCCCCAAGCAATGGAGCATTTACCTACATCGAACAAACACTTCTCAATTTCAAGAATCAAATAGACCACAACACAATAATACTAGGTGACTTTAACAAACCTCTCTCACCACTGGATACATCTTCCAAACAAAACCTAACAAAGAAACTATAGAATTATACAATACAATCAATGATTTAGACTTAACGGATATATAGAGAGTATTTCATCCATCATTGAGCAAATACACTTTCTTCTCAGCAGCACATGGATCCTTCTTTAAAACAGACCAAATATTATGCCACAAAGCAACTTTCAGGAAATACAAAAAAATAAAAGACTACCCTGCATTCTATCAGATCATCATGGAAAGAAACTAGAAATCAAAGATAAAATAAAAAATAGAAGCTACTCCAACACATGGAGACTAAATATCATGCTGTTGAATGATGAATGGATGAAAGAAGAAATCAAGGAGGAAATAAATAAATACCCAGAGGTAAATGAGAACACCAATACAACATATCAAAATCTCTGGGACACTATGAAGGCAGTGCTTAGAGAAAAGTTCATTGTATTGAGGTTATACAATAAAAGAATAGTCAACAAATAAATGACCTAACATTACATCTTTAAGTCCTAGAAAAAAGAAGAACAAATCAACACCAAAAGCAGCAGAAGACAGAAAATGATTAAAATCAGAGCTGAAATTAATGAACTTGAAACAAAAGAAACAATTGAAAAAAATTTACAAAACAAAAAGTTGGTTCTTTGAAAAAATAAATAAAATTGATCAAGGCCTAGCCACACTAACAAAGAGAAAGAGAGAGAAAACTCAAATTACTAAAATTTGTGATGAAAAAGGAAATATCACGACAGACACTACTGAAATACAGAAGATAATTAGAAACCATTTTGAAAAATTATACTCAAATAAAACAGAAAATCTCAAAGACAATGACAAATTTCTAGAGACATATGATGTACCCCAAACTGAAGAAGAAGGACATACACAATTTAAACAGATTAATTTCAAGCAATGAAACAGAAGACATCATCAAAAGGATACCAACCCAGAAAAACCCAGAACCAGATGGATTCTCAGCTGAGTTCTACAAGACCTTCAAAGAAGAATTAATACCAGTACTCCTCAAATTATTCCATGAAATAGAAAAAGAGGGAACCCTTCCAATCTCATTCTATGAGGCTAGTACAATTCTGATACCAAAACCAGACAAAGACACATCAAGGAAAGAAAACTTCAGACCAATATCCCTGATGAACATAGACACTAAAATTCTCAATAAAATTCTGGCAAATCACATACAAAAACATATTAAAAAGATAGTGCACCACGATCAAGTGGGGTTCATTCCAGGGATGCAAGGTTGGTTCAATACATGGAAATCAATAAATGTAATACATTAGCAGACTTAAAAACAAGAATCGTATGATTATCTCAATAGACACAGAAAAAGCTTTGACAAAATACAGCACTTCTTCATGTTCAAAACACTAGAAAAACTAGTGATAGTGAGAACATACCTCAACATTGGAAAAGCTATATATGCTAAGTCCGAGATCAACATCATTCTAAATGGGGGAAATTGAAAGCATTCTCTCTAAAAACTGGAACAAGACAGAGTTGCTCTCTTTCACCACTTCTATTCAGCATTTGAAACTCTAGCCAGAGCAATGAGACAGATGAAAGAAATGAAAGGGATACCAATAGGAAAAGAAGAATTCAAAGTATCACTATTTGCCAATGACATGATTCTATATTTAGAAGAGCCAAAAAATTCCACCAGAAAATTCTAGAACTCATAAATGAATTCAGCAAAGTAGCAGGATACAAAATCAATACCCATAAATCAAATGTATTTCTATACGTAAGCAATGAATCCACTGCAAGAGAAATTAGGAAAACTACCCCATTCACCATAGCCTTAAAAAAAAAATACTTGGAAATCAATCTAACATTAGAGGTGAAAGACCTCCACAATGAAAACTACAGAACACTAAAGAAAGAAATTGAAGAAGACCTTAGAAGATGGAAAGATCTCCCATGCTCTTGGAGAGACCAAATTAATATTGTCAAATGGCTATACTACCAAAAATGTTATACAGATTTAATCCAAGTCCTATTAAAATCCCAATAACATTCTTCATGGAACTAGAAAAAGCAATCTTAAAATTCACTTGGAAAAATGAGAGACCCAGAATAGCCAAAGCAGTCCTTAGCAAGAAGAGTGAAGCAGGCAGCATCCCAATACCAGACATTAAACTATACTAGAGAGGAATAAAAACAAAATGGCATGGTATTGGCACCAAAAAGACAGGTAGACCAATGGTACAAAATAGAAGACACAGAGACAAACCCACATAAATACAGTTATCTCTTACTAGACAAAGGCGCCAAAAACATGTATTGGAGAAAAGATAGCCTCTTCAACAAATGTTGCTGGGAAAACTGGAAATCTATTTGTAATAAAATGAAATTAAACCTTTATCTCTCACCCTGCACAAAAATCAGCTCAAAGTGGACCAAAGACTTAGGCACTAGAACAGAGACCTTACACCTAATAGAAGAAAAGGTAGGCCCAAATTTCATCACGTCAGCTTAGGATCTAACTTCCGTAACAATACTCCTAAAGCCCAAGAAGTGAAATTAAGAATCAATACATGGGATGGATTCAAACTAAAAAGCACCTCTCAGTAAAGGAAACAATCAATCAATAACACGAAGAGAGAGCCAACAGAATGGAAGAAAATCTTTACCACAACACCTCAGATAGAGTACTAATCTCTAGGATAAGTAAAGAATTAAAACTTACACATGCAAAAACAAATAATCCAATCAATGAATGGGCTAAGGAACTGAACGGACATTTCAGAGAAGAAGAAATACAATTTACCAACAAACATGCAAAAATGTTCATCTCTTCCAACCAGAGAAATGAAAATCAAAACTACTCTAAGATTTCATCTCACTCCAGTCAGAATGGCAATTATCAAGCAATAATAAGTGTTGACTAGGATGTAGGGGAAAAAGTACACTGATACATTGCTGGTGGAGCTGCAGATTGATGCAACCACTATGGAAAACAATATTGAGATTCCTCAGAGTACTTGTAATGGAACCACCATTTGACCCAGCTATCCTACTCCTTGGTTTATACTTAAAGGACTTAAAATCAGCATATTACAGGAACACATTCACATCAATGATTATAGCAGTTCAATTCACAATAAACTATGGAACCAACCTAGATGCCCTTCAACAGATGAGTGGATAAAGAAAATGTGGTATGCAATGGAATATTATTCAGCCTTATAGAAGAATGAAATCATGGCATTTGCAGGTAAATGGATGGAACTGGACAATATCATCCGAAGTGAAATAAACCAATTCCAAAACACCAAAGGCCAAATGTTTTCTCTGATAAGCAGATGCTGATCCATAGTGGGCAGTGGGTAGCGAAGAATGAAAAACTTTTGGATTGTGTAGAGGGGAGTGACAGGAGTGAGGAGAGGGGTGGGAGGTGGGGATGGAAAGGACAGTAGAATGAGACAGACATCATTACCCTAAAAAAATGTATGATTATACTTCTGGTGTGACTCAGCACCGTATACAGCCAGAGTAATGAGAAACTGTGCTCCATTTGTGTCCAATGTATCAAAAGCATTCTATTGTCATATATAACCAATTAGAACAAAAAGGAAAGAAAGAAAAAAGAAATCTGCTGGGCACGGTGGCACAAGCCTGTAATCCCAGCAGCTCTGGAGGCTGAGGCAGGAGGATGGCAAATTCAAAGCCAGCCTCAGCAAGGGCAAGGCGCTAAACAACTCAGTGAAACCTTGTCTCTAAATAAAATACAAAATAGGACCAGGAATATGACTCAGTGGCGGAGTGCCCCTGGGTTCAACCCCCGTTCCAAAAAAAAGAAAGAAAGAAAAGAAATCTTACCCTTGCACAAGAAAGGAACAAAATAGCAAGCTGGATGTAGTACAAGAAACAAAGAAAGAAGAAGTTTTACTTGTCTGTTTTACACAAATATGTAAATTGAATCAAACTTCTTGGCAGCTGTGCACCCAGTCATCCCTCCTACTGGTATAACCTGGTAAATTGAACCACTGAAAGCAGGCTCATTTTGCCTTTTTTAAATGCAAGCACATTTGCTGCTTAGTTGCATCTCTGTACTGGCAGACAGCAGAGCTCACTCTCTTGATCATGACGGTGAACTGGATTAGGATTATGGTAGCTGGAACAGGTGGGTGCCTCCACTGCTCATCTCCGCCCCTTCTATCACCAAGGAAATTTCAGACTATCCGAAGTCTGGAGGAGCAAGGGGGCTATCAACAGCCTGAGACAATGAGAAGCAATTCTGGGGAACTCTCCCTCTGCAAGGCACACAGTGCAACCCACTCATGCTCAGGAAGATGCTCTCAAACTGGAAAGGAGTTTGGTACACACACTACTAAAGACAATCACCATGCGAAATTACTGAAGGGCCAGTATATACTTATTTATTATACAGGTTAATTTTGGGAAGAGGAAGGAAGTGAAGGATGTTTTTAGTTTAAAAGAAAACAAAGAAGAAATGCTCTAAAATGTGGAGTGAAAAATACCCCTAAGCAGGAGAATAAAGCCTCAAAACCTGGAGTAAAAGAAGAGATATTTCTGCAGGTGTAGGCATGACATTGGCCAAGATGAAAAACAGTTGTACAAGTTGTCAGATACATAGGAAACTCTAAAACATAAAAACACTAAATAGCAAAGCTTTTCAGTGATGGAAAAGTTGAAAAAGAGTAAAGAAAAGCAGTGGTGTGCTGCTTCAATAGTGGTGTGCTGGTAAATGTTCTACAACTGGCTCTACCAAAAAAAATATGTATATATTTTTATTATACATATATGAAGAATTTCATTTTGAAATTTACTACAATTCTTAACTACTTTCATTACTATTTCAGCAAAGATGTTGCTCACATCATTAACCTGTGAGTTTTGATTTGACATGAATTTTTTTTATATTTTCCTATGCATTAGTCAGGAAAAAAAAAAAAAAAAAAACAACCAGCAAAGGGATACCTCAGGACCGAAATAATTCATGAAGATGTGCAGGACTTCCTCACCGAATCAGTCATTTTCAAATACTAGAAGAAGATCTGTTTTCTGTCTATCGTGGTTTGGATCTGGAACGTCCCCCAAAAGCTCATGTGTTGAAGGTTTAGTCTCCAGTGCAGTAATACTCAGAGCTGGGGCTTTTGGGAAGTGCTGGGACCATGAGAGCTATAACCTTATCAGTGAATTAATCTGCTGACAGATTCATAATTTGATAATGTCATTGAGACATAGTGGAAACTATAGGTGGTGGCATCTCATTAGAGGAAGTCAGTCACTGGGAACATGTCCTTTAGGACTACACCTTGGTCCTGGCCCCTACTTTCCTCTCTGTCTCTGCTTCTCAGCCACCATAACATGAGTAGCTTTGATCCACCAGGCCTGCCCTTCTGCCATAATGTTTTGCCTCACCTCAGGCTGGAAGCAATGGAGTCATCTGAACTTGGACTGAAACCTCTGAAACCATGAAACAAAAAGCTAAAACTCTGTGCTAGTCACAATGTGACACCCACAGGCAGAACACACTTTTAAACTGCATCTGCAGTATTGTCATTTTTTTCTGTAGCTTTCTTAAGACCAATCAACAAAATGAAAAATCAAGCCCAGATTTTAAGTACTTTCTGATTGCTCTGGTATAATATCTACTGCTGTTATGATTCATTTCAAGTAATCAGTAAGACACCGCTGAACACAGAATTGGGAAGAAATGTACAATATCACATACGTATGTGGTATTTCCACCACACAGTTGTAACAGACATAAATAACCACGCACGAAGAAAATAGTCTTTATAATCAGAGCTCACAGGTAATATCAAGAGTCTCCTGAATTCCAGGTACAATGGAATTACATTGAATCTGGTAGATCTGTTGTTTCTTATTCTTCTTAGGTGGTCAGAATCTTTTAGGAAGCTGAGGGGCCCTCAGAAGAATTTAGGGTGGAGTTGGGTGCATTAGAGAGAATACCATCCTCTTTCTGGTCTCTAAGAATTTCTACCTTCCAACTTTGACTTCTCCAAGACTCTCTTCTGCTTTAGGTCTCCTAGCCAATTCCTGTCACAGGGCCAAAGCATTTCTATAAGACCAGAGGAGGTTTTAATTCCCTATACTTCTGCTAATGTCTCTGAAGCAAAGAATTTACAAAACTAGCTGCCTTTTTGATGTTAAAGGAAAAGAGAAATCTGGAAAAAAGAAAAAAAAAAACATGTTTTATTGTTAAAAAAAAAACTTATCCCACCCTATTAGTTTTTAGAACTGGGGCACAGGAAGAAACTTTTATTTGAATATTCACAGTGGGGCTACATTTTCTCAGTCAATAAAGATTGACAACAGGGGGATTCAAGATGGCAGGCTAGAGGAAGGCTGCATTCCTACTTGCTCCGTGGATTCCTACTTGCTCGGGATTCAAACAGTAGGAATATGGCTCTCAACGAGATTTTATATTCAAATCACATATAAGGGGTCCCCAGTCGCCGCTCCAGAACCAACTCTGCTGGGCTGGGCTCGGCCTGGCCACGGGCAGCTACCACCCGGGAGTGCCGGGCCCTACAGCTGCTTCGGATTCACCGACCTGGGCCTGCACCAGCCAGCAAGTGAATGCAGGTCCCCAGCAGCGACTTTAGAGTCACTGACCAGGCTCTGGCACCAGCCAGCAACTTACCTGGCAGAGAGGGACCATCTCCGGCTGCCTGGGTCCTCGGAGCTGAGCTTCCCTGGCAGAGAGCAACCATCTCCGGCTGCCTGGGTCCTCGGAGCTGAGGTCCAGTCTTCCGAGCCACTGCGCCGCAGCTTCTGGAGAGGTCTGGCCGGGAGCCATTGGGGTCGCTGACTCCAGCGGGGAGCTTAGGGCCTTTGGTGCCATCTTACAGTGTCCCTGGGAGAGAGCAACCACCTGCCACTGCCTGAGCTCCCAGCGAGGAGTTCAGGCCTGCCTGGGCTCTCAAGCCCAGTGTCTCCATCACTGAGCACAGTTCTGTGACACCACCCCAACTTGGTCTAGTGCCCAGGTCCACACCCTGGCCCAGAGTCTAGCACCTTGCTGTATCTAATTGTCTATCAACACTAGGCTACCTCTGCCCAGAAGCATTGATCATTCCCAACCTGGAGGTAGTGGGACAGCACCTTTCTTGGGACACCGCTTGATCAAGCACCTCTCAAACAACAGGTGAGTTACTGGAAATCTGCAGGGACACCTTAAGTCTTCACAGGGAAATTGCAACCCCTCGGATTCGCATTACTAAAGGGGAAGATACATAAGCACCATGAGAAAACACAGGAAGAAAGTGTCCCAAACAAACCTAGATGATATATCAAGAGAACCCAAAGACAGCATGGTAGAAGGAATGACAGAAAGGGAGTTCAGAATGTTCATAATTAAAATGATCCGAAAAGAGAATGATGTGACAAGAGAGCAGATTCAGGCTATGAATAATCAGCTAATAGAGCAATTGCAGGAAGCAAAAAATCACTTCAATAAAGAGATAGAAGTTCTGAGGAAAAAAACAAACATAAATTCTTGAAGGAAACAAGGAAATGAAGGAAACAATCAACCAAGTTAAAAACTCAATAGAAAGCATAATTAACAGAATAGATCACTTGGAAGACAGAACCTCAGACAATGAAGACAAAATATTTAATCTTGAAAACAAATTCGAACAGAGAAGATGGTTAGGAATCATGAACGAAACCTCCAAGAAATATGGGACATCACGAAAAGACCAAATTTAAGAGTTATTGGGATTGAGGAAGGCACAGAGATACAAACCAAGGGTATGAATAATCTGTTCAAGGAAATATTATCAGATAATTTCCCAAATATGATTAATGAGATGGAAAATCAATTACAAGAAGCTTACAGGACACCAAACGCACAGAATTACAACAGATCCACACCAAGGCACATTATAATGAAAATACCTAACATACAAAACAAAGATAGAATTTTAAAGGCTGCGAGAGAAAAGCATCAGATTACCTACAGGGGGAAACCAATACGGATATCAGCAGATTTCTTAGCCCAGACCCTAAAAGGAAGAAGGACCTGGAACAACATATTTCAAGCTCTGAAAGAAAATGGATGCCAACCAAGAATCTTATACCCAGCAAAACTTACCTTCAGATTTCATGACGAAATAAAATCCTTCCATGATAAACAAAAGCTTAAAGAATTCACAAAGAGAAAGCCTGCCCTACAGAACATTCTCAACAAAATATTCGAAGAGGAAGAAACAAAAAATAACAATCTCAGTCATCATGGGGAGGAATAACCCTAAAGAAAGAGTCAATCAAAGGAGAAACAAAGTTAAGCTAAAAACCCCCAAAAAGCTAAAATGACAGGAATTACAAGTCATATCTCAATAATAACCCTGAATGTAAATGGCCTAAACTCATCAATCAAAACATAGACTGACAGATTGGATTAAAAAGAAAGACCCAACAATATGCTGCCTTCAAGAGACTCATCTCATAGAAAAACATGCCCACAGACTAAAGGTGAAAGGTTGGGAAAAAATATACCATTAACATGGACTGAGTAAAAAAAGTGAGGTTTCCATTCTCATTTCAGATAAAGCAGACTTCAAGCCAAAGTTAGTCAGAAGGGATAAAGAAGGACATTTCATACTGCTTAAAGGAAGCATAAATCAGCAAGACATAGCAATCATAAATATTTATGCACCAAACAATGGTGCATCCATGTACGTCAATCAGATCCTTCTCAATTTCAGGAATCAAATAGACCAAAACACAATAATACTGGGAGACTTTACCACTCCTCTCTCACCGTTGGACAGATCTTCCAAGCAAAAATTGAACAAAGAAACCATAGGACTCAATGACACAATAGCTAATTTGGACTTAACAGACATATATAGAATATTCCATCCATCAAAAAGCGAATACACTTTATTCTCAGCAGCTCATGGTTCCTTCTCTAAAACAGACCATATGTTATGCTACAAAGCTACTCATAGCAAATACAAAAACATAGAGATACTACCTTGTATACTATCAGATCATAATGGAATGAAATTAAATATCAATGATAAACAGAATAGTTAGAAACAGAAACTACTCCAAGACCTGGAGATTAAATAATATGCTATTGAATGATACATGCATAACAGAAGACATTAGGGGGGAAATTAAAAGATTCTTAGAGGTCAACAAGAACGAAGATACAACATATCAAAATCTCTGGGATACTATGAAAGCAGTGCTAAGAGGAAAATTCATTGCATGGAGTGCATTTAATAAAAGAATGAAAAGTCAACAAATCAATGACCTCACATTACAGCTCAAAGCCCTAGAAAAAGAGGAACAGATCATCACCAAAAGTAGTAGAAGACAGGAAGTAATCAAAATCAGAGCTGAAATCAATGAAATTGAAACAAAAGAAACCATTCAAAAAGCTGACAAAACAAAAAGTTGGTTCTTTGAAAAAATAAACAAAATTGATAAACCCTTAGCCACGCTAATGAAGAGAAGGAGAAAGAAACTCCAAATTACTAAAATTCATGATGGAAATGGAAATATTACAACAGACACAATTGAAATACAAAACATAATAAGAAGCTACTTTGAAAATTTATACTCCAACAAAATAGAAAACATGGAAGACATCAACAGGTTCCTAGAGGCATATGAGCTACCCAAACTGAATCTGGAGGACATACACAGCTTAAATAGATGAATTTCAAGCAATGAAATAGAAGAAGTCATCAAAAGCCTACCAACAAAGAAAAGTCCAGGACCAGATGGATTCACAGCCGAGTTCTACAAGAGGTTCAAAGAAGAGCTCATTCCAATACTCCTCAAAGTATTTCATGAAATAGAGGAGGAGGGAACCCTTCCAAACTCATTCTATGAAGCTAATATCATCCTGATACCAAAACCAGAGAAGGACACATCAAGGAAAGAAAATTTCAGACCCATATATCTAATGAACATAGATGCAAAAATTCTTAACAAAATTTTAGCGAATCGCATACAAAAGCATATTAAAAAGATAGTGCACCATGATCAAGTGGATTTCATCCCGGGGATGCAAGGTTGGTTCAACATCCAGAAATCAATCAATAAATGTAATTCACCACATTAACAGACTTAAAGTCAAGAACCACATGATTATTTCAATAGATGCAGAGAAAGCATTTGATAAAAGACAGCACCCATTCATCCTCAAAACACTAGAAAAAATAGGGATAGTGGGGACATTCCTTAACATTGTAAAGGCTATCTATGCTAAGCCCACAGCTAACCTCATTCTAAATGGAGAAAAATTGAAAGCATTCCCCCTGAGAACTGGAACAAGGCAGGGATGCCCTCTTTTGCCACTACTGTTCAACATTGTTCTTGAAACTCTAGCCAGAGCAATTAGACAGACCCAAGAAATTAGAGGAATACGAATAGGAAAAGAAGAGATCAAACTAGCCCTATTTGCTGATGACATGATTCTCTATTTAGAAGACTCTAAGAATTCCACCAGAAAACTTCTGGAACTCATAAATGAATTCAGTAAAGTAGCAGGATATAAAATTAATGCTCATAAGTCTAATGCATTTTTATTCGTAAGTGATGCATCCCCTGAGAGAGAAATTAGGAAAACTACCCCATTCACATTAACCTCAAAAAATAAAATAAAATACTTGGGAATCAATCTAACAAAAGAAGTGAAAGACCTCTACAATGAGAACTACAGAACACTAAAGAAAGAAGTTAAAGAGCATCTGAGAAGATGGAAAGATCTCCCAAGTTCTTGGATAGGCAGAATTAATATTGTCAAAATGGCCATACTTCCAAAAATGCTATACAAATTCAATGCAATTCCAATTAAAATCCCAATGACGGACCTCATAGAAATAGAGCAAGCAATCATGAAATTCATTTGGAGGAATAAGAGACCCAGAATTGCTAAAGCAATCCTCAGCAAGAAGAGCAAAGCAGGGGGTATCACAATACCAGACCTTCAACTATACCACAGAGCAATAGTAACAAAAACAGCATGGTATTGGTACCAAAATAGACAGGTAGATCAATGGTACAGAATAGAAGACACAGAGACAAACCCACATAAATACAGGTATCTCATACTTGACAAAGGAGCCAAAAACATGCAATGGAGGAAAGACAGTCTCTTCAACAAATGGTGCTGGGAAAACTGGAAATCCATATGCAGCAAAATGAAACTAAACCCATATCTCTCACCCTGTACAAAACTCAACTCAAAGTGGATCAAGGACCTAGAAATTAGACCAGAGACTCTGCACCTAATAGAAGACAAAATAGGTCCAAATCTTCATCATGTTGGCCTACGACCAGATTTCCTTAACATGACTCCCAAAGCACAAGAAATAAAAGCTGGAATCAATGACTGGGATAGAGTCAAACTAAAAAACTTTTTCTCAGCAAAGGAAATGTGAAGAGAGAGCCTTCAGAGTGGGAGAAAATCTTTGCCACACACACTTCAGATAGAGCACTAATCTCCAGAATCTACAAAGTACTCAAAAATCTTTACACCAAGAACACTAATAACCCAATCAACAAATGGGCCAAGGAAATGAACAGACACTTTACAGAGGAAGATCTACAAGCAATCAACAGATTTATGAAAAAATGTTCAACATCACTCGTTATAAGAGAAATGCAAATCAAAACCACCTTAAGATTTCATCTTACCCCAATTAGAATGTCTTTTATCAAGAACACAGGCAACAACAGGTGTTGGCGAGGATGTGGGGAAAAGGGTACACTCATACATTGCTGGTGGGAGTGCTAGTTGGTGCAGCCACTCTGGAAAGCAGTGTGGAGATTCCTTAGAAAACTTGGAATGGATCCACCATTTGACCCAGCTATCCCACTCCTTGGCCTATACCCAAAGGACTTAAATCAGATTACTACAGTGATGCAGCCACATCAATGTTCATAGCTGCTCAATTCACAATAGCTAGATTGTGGAACCAACCTAGATGCCCTTCAGTAGATGAATGGATAAAGAAACTGTGGTATATATACACAATGGAACATTACTCAGCCATAAAGAAGAATAAAATTATGGCATTTGTAGGTAAATGGATGATGTTGGAGACTGTTATGCTAAGTGAGATCAGCCAATCCCAAAAATCCAAAGGCCAGATGGTCTCTCTGATAAATGAATGATGATGCATAATGTGGGAGGGAAGGGTGGCAAGAATGGAGGAAGGATAGATAGCATAGAGGGAAGGGAGGGGTGGGGTCGGGGTGGGGGGGGGTAAAAATAATAACAGAATGTGTGACAGATACCATTGCCCTGTGTACATGTATGAATGCACAGATGGTGTGACTCTACTTTGTGTACAACCAGAGAAACAATAGCTGTACTCCATTTGAATGAATCAATAGGTAAATTAAAAAATAAAAATTAAAAAAATAATAAAAAAATAAAATAAAATAAAATAAAATAAAATAAAATAAAAGATTGACAACAACATTCGAGACACCAGAAGCAGAAAGAGAGCAAGAAAAGGGCTGGGGACAAGACATACTTTCCAGGGCATGGACTACCTGTCTTCAGAGTCTTTTTTTTTTCTAATTAATTATTAAAAGAAGACTCAAAACTATGAAAGACTACGAAAATTTATAACAGTGACTAAAGCCTCTAGTTAGAATCCTGGAGGAAGAAGCACTAAATATGAGGCCCATGAAACAAAATTAAAAAATGATCATTTTGGGTCAACACATGCTTTGCTACATAAAACAATGTAAATCCTATGACCTGTCATAGAAAAATTTTTGAAGCATGTGGAAAAAAACATTGTATTAGGGAACAAAAGGACAACATTCACCAGTCAAAGTAATCAAAATAGCCGTTATAATAGGAAGGTGTAAAGAAAGATCATATGCATGGATTTATTGAAATCAGTAAAAGGAATTTATCTGGAGATGTGTAATACACTGAATAATGTCCCCCATAAAGAGGTCCAAATCCTAATCCCCAGGCCCGTGCATGTGGCAGAAGGGAAGTGAGGCTGCTGATCAGTCAACCTTAAAGTGGAGAGATTATCCTTGCAGGCTCAATCTAATCATGAGCTTCCTTACCCCTGTGGAAGATGGAAGCAGAAAAGTTAATGACAGAGTGATGCGATGTCAGAAATATTCGACCAGTCATTGCTGACTTGGAAGAAGGAAACAAGCCACAGACGAATGTGGGCAGCCTCTAGAGACTGAAAAAGGTAAGAAAACAGAACAAACACATGGATTCTTCCCTGGATTCCCCCAGAGAGAAGCAAGCACTGTGGGTACCTTTCTTTTAGCCCGGAGAGACTAACTTCTTTCTTCCAACATCCAAAACTACAAGATAATCAGTTTTGTTTTATGCTGCTAAGTTTGGGGTAAATTGTTACAGCAGCAATAAGAAACTAATACAAGCAGAAACCCATTCTACAGGGCACATGAGGCTCTGTGAACTTTGCCTTTCACACCTTCTGCTCCTTGTCCTTATAGCAATGACTCGTTAGATGAATTTTATTTTCCCTCTATATGTTTCTTAGTATTTTTCAAGAGACAAATGATGTGTGTTAAATGTTTTATCATGAACACTTTCACATACAAAGCAAACAAAAAGGAATGAATTCTCATGTACCTAATGCCTAGCTTCTGTAATTATCGGTATTTTGTCATTCTTGTTTCATGTAAACTCTAGTCACTTCCTATCCTCTTTTCTCAAGTATTTTGTATATGTTATTTACATAAACTATACTTATGCAAATCTAAAATTTGAAATGTTAAAATATTCATTTTAACAAATGAACATATCCGTGTCACTCAGAGATCTTTCATAATAAAGAAACTTTCCCTCTCCCTGAAGAGTCCCAGTTTTCTTCCCCACTCCCAAGACTCATTTTCCATGTTCTAGAACATCTATAAACATAAACATCGAGTACATCCTTTTTTGATTCTAGCAAGTCAGTTATCATTCATATTATTACTATACCCTCATAGTTCTTTTCTGCTTATTGGTGGGTAGCAAATCATTGTATAAATTTGCTTATCAATTTTCTTGTTCATGGACATTTAGTTTGGTTCCAGTTTGGGGCTATGGTGAATAACAAGCCTTTTTATGAACACAGCTTTTGTTGTTGTTGTTGTTGTTAATGTTGTTGTTTTGGTACTAGTGATTTAACCCAAGGGTACTTTACCACTGATCCATATGCCACATTCCCAGCCCTGTGTTTTTTTTGTTGTTGTTGTTGTTTGTTTTTTTGAGATGGGGATCCCACTAAGGTGCTGGCCTCAAACATGTGATTCTCTTGCCTTAGCCTCCCAAGTTGCTGTGAATATGTTTTTATTCTCTTTTCCCCAGGATTGGAATTGCCTGACTGAAGGGAAGGTGCATGTTTAACTTTAATTTTTAAAAAACCGTCAAATATTTTTCCAAATTGGTTTTTATCATTTTACATTTCTACAAATAATGTCTGAATAGTTCTAGTTGTTTCACCTTCTAGACATATTGGAATTGTTAGTCTTTTTATTTTTAGAAATTTTAGTAAAGATGCTGTGTTTTTCATTACTAAAATGAAATTTCTGAGGGAGGCTAATTTTAAAAGGAAAAGAATTTTTTGTTGGTTCAAAGTTCTGATCCAAGATTCAGGTGTTATAGCCAGCGATCCAGCAAGCATGTATGTCTCCAAAGATTTCTGTCTCTTCTTATAAAGCCACCAGTATTCAATCATAAATTTATGTAATCTTATCATTTCCCAAAGGCTCCACCTCTAAGCACTATAATTACATTGAGTTTCCACCCTCTTAATATCTCATGATGGGGATTAAATTTAAACACAAGGGCATTTGGAGAGCACACATGAGTCATATCTAAATCATACCAATTTCTTGCATATCCTTGGATAGGAGTCCTTTGTCAGATATGTATTCTAAGACTATTTTCTCGAAATCTGAGCTTTGTCTATTTTCTCAATGGTGTCATTTGGTGAGCAGGATTTTTAATTTTATCAAGTATATTTAATGAAGTTTAAAATTTTATAAAATTACTTTCAGTGGCCCAAAAAATATTTGCCTTCTCCAAGGTTGCAAAGATATTTTCTTGTATTTTCTTCAATAAGCTTTGTACTTTTACTTTTGGCTCTGTTCCAGGCTATACTTAATTTTTATGTATATATATTAATTTTGTGTATGATATAAATTTATACAAGATGTTGCAGGTAGTATGTATAGGGTGTATTTTTCCATAAGGGAATTCAGTTGTTTCTGCACCATTCATTAAAAAGACTTCTTTCTCTATTGAATTACTTTGGCGCGTTTGTCAAAAACCAATTAAGTACACAGATTGAAGTCTATTTCTGAATCCTGTATTCTGGTCCATTTATCTATTTGTCCTTATGTCAATGTCACAGTGTCCTAATTGCAATTGTTTTAATTGTAAATGCTGTAGGTATTTATGCTATAGCCTTTTATTTTTATATTTTAGGCTTTTGTATTTCTATATAAATTTTAGAATATTTTATTGATTTCTACTATAAATGTCTGCCATGAGCATGTTGAGAATGGATTGAAACTAATCTGGGGAAAATTGGTATTTTCTTTTCATATTGAGAATGGATTAAAACTAATTTGGTAAAAATTGGTATCTTTCTTTGTCATTGTTGCTTTTGGCACTGAGGATTAAATCCAATTGCACTTAACCACTGAACCACATCCCTAGCTCTTTATGGTATTTTATTCAGAGATAGGGTCTCACTGAGTTGCTTAGGGCCTCTCTAAGTTGCTGAGACTGGTTTTGAACTCGCAATCCTCCTGCCTCTGCCTCCTGAGCCACTGGGATTACAGAGGTGTACCAGTGCACCCAGCCAGAAAATTGGTATGTTAACAATATTGATTGAGTCTTTTAGTCCATCAACACTGTATATCTCTCCATTTATTTGTCTTCTTTAGTTTCCCTCACCTATTCACCTATGTTTTCTAGTCTTTTATGTAGAGGTTTGTGCACATCTTTCATAACATTTTTCGCTACTTATGGGGGTTTTTTTTTCATGCTACTGAGAATGGAATTTTTTTCATTTAATTTTCAGTTTTCAGTCCTTTCCAGGGCCTGATAAAACAAAAGACTGCAAACTGGGAGTGATTAAAATGACGTAAATTTATTTTCTCACAGTTTGGGAGGTCAGAAGGCCATGATCAGTATCACTTTGCTGAAACTAATGTATCAGTAGGGCTGTACTCCCTCTAGAAGCTCTAGCCTCTAGAAGCTCTAGGGAGAATTTGTTATTTGCCTTTTCCATCTTCTGGTAGCTGCTGGCATTTCTTGGCTTCTGCCTGTAACTGATTGCTGCCTCTGCTTTGCATGCCTTTCTTTGTGAAATCTCCCTCTTACAAGGATACATATGATGACATTTGGAGCCCACCAGTTACCTAGGATAATCTCCCCATCTCAGAATACTAAGTTTAATCACACACGCAAAAACACTTTTTCCAAATAATGTAATATTTACATATTTCAAGGATTAAGGCCTAGTGTCTACACAGGTGATATATAGAAATCCCATTTTTTACTTTGGTTTTGTAATCCAAGAACCTTCCTAACTCACTATTTCTTATTTTTTTAAATTTATTTCTTAGTACTTCCTATGCAAATCATCATAGAGAAATGTTATGCTTAGATCTTTTCTTGCATTGCTGCACTGCATATAATACATTTAGTTTTAAAAAATATATTATCATCAAGCCAGGAATGGTGAGGTATGCCTGTAGTCCTAGCTACTTGGGGGACTGAAACAGGAGGATCACCTGGCCCAGGAGTTGGGAGAGCAGCCTGGGTGATGTAATAAAATCCTATCTCAAAATAAAAGCACTGCCCACCTATACCTCTCTCTATATATATAATACACACACACACACACACACAGACTATATACACACATATGTAAAAATCATTAAATAATATTGATTTAATCATTTACAAACAATTCCCTATCCATGCACAATTTTGCAAAGGTTAATATGACCCATAGCTTCAACATTATAAAGGCAATTTAAATGTGTATCACAAGCCTTGCCTTCTAGAATTCCAGGACTTAATTTCTAACAGCCTCGTAGGTTTTTCCACCTACGATATGCATTAATAACAGCATTAGTCATCAAACCAAAGCCAGCATTAACATCCCTTCCACGTCTTCTGCTTGTCTATTTCTGTGACTGTCACCAGTACTGTCACTAGTATGATTCACTGTAGTTTGAAGCCTCAGTCATCCTCCTCCCCCTAATTCCTACATTGTTTACATTGCTTAAACACTCACAAATACCCTTTCAAATGATCTCTCCCCTCTGTAGGAATACCTGAAGCAATGTGGTTTGCATTATAGGAAGAAGCGTAATTATGGAACAGGCGAACCTGCTCCTCTCAGAAGCATAGACTGATCTGTGCCGTGAATTATACTCTTTGTGAACACCCAGAGCCTAGCACAAGGATATCAGGAAAGCTTGCTAACTGCTGATTGGTTCTGTGCATCCAGGGTCCAGCCAGGGCCCAGAAATCCAGGGCCCAGAAATCCAGGGCCTGAACATCCAGGGCGCAGGCCCTGGCCCTTCCTCTTCCCTTATATGGTATGAGTCAAGAGAGCTTAACAGATGGTGATTGGCTACTGTATGCTATGTAAGCTTTGTAATTCTGCAATAAAATTTGAGTCTGTCTCCAGAACCTGCTTCCAGCTTAAGACGTCTGCGCTACGCACCCACCCTCCTTGCTCCTGCAGGCCGCTCCTGTTCCACTTTACAACACCCCTCTCCCTGCTGTCAGACTTTAGTTCAGGCCTCTCACACTTGACTTTCTCAATAGTTCTCCATCTAGTCTTGGTGACCTTCAATCTCTTTCTTTACAAAATCATTGTTTCCTGTTTTTCCAGAATGATCTTTCTTAAGCCCACTTGATTACAATATGGTCCAGTTTCTCTAACAAATTCTGCCTTTAATCTTTCTTGATCTTCAGCACATACTACTTCATATTGATATTATCCTTTCCCTATGTATATCTAGCTAACTAGATCATGGTTAGCAGAGGACAGGGACTGTATTCTACTCTTCTATATCCACAGATCATTTTCATAGAAAGCAATTTATAAAAGTTGATGAGTGTTGTAACATGCTTTTCTGAGCATTAGAAAGAGTTTGATAATGATGATGGTGCAAATATGTTACTTCAACTGTTTATTTTTCCAGGAAATCACAGAGGAGGAGTGCAATATCAGGGAACATAAATATCTTCCAGGAAGAACTTGGGGAAAAAAAACTTGTAAAAATTTAAATACAGCAAGGTGCTAAGCAACTCAGTGAGACCCTGTCTCTAAATACAATACAAAATAGGGCTGGGGATGTGGCTCAGTGATCGAGTACCCCTGAGTTCAATTCCCTGTATCCCCCCCAAAAAAAATAAATACATATCTTATGAAAATAAATGCAAACATTTCAGTTTCTATTAAACATCTCTTTAGCTCCCTTTCTAATTCATTGGTTAACTATAAAAACTATTGTTTTGTATGTCAACATAAATACTTTGAGAATTTTAGCAGGCGGATTGCTTAATTCCAAGCTGAATTTGAGAATTCAGTGTAAAATAGTAAAAACTATTTCATGACTCCTAAGTCTGGAGGGTTTATACTTGATAGGATTATGAGCGGATGAATATGGATTTATGACTGGCAATCAAGGGGAAAGGAAATTTCTTTGTGTTTTGTGTATGTGAATGGGTGAGGGGAATTTGCCCTTGAAATGAAGACAGGGCAGAAAACCCTATAATTGAAGCCAGGCTAATTCTATCAATTAGCTTCATAATCTATCACAGGCCACATCCTCATAAAATGGAAAATATCAAAGGGCAATGAACTCAAATTACTTAGGAAGAGAAAGTAGGTAAAGGAAGGGAATCAGAATGTCCAAGATCCTGAACTCTCCAATATTGAGAAATTGGGAAGAGAATTAGACAGCAAAAGGAGACTTAGGAATCAGCAGCTCTTGGAGGAAAAAAAGAAAATATGATGTCCTGAAAGTCAAAGAGGGATGCAGATTAAACATACAGCATTCAGCTGATGCAGCTCAGAGATCACTGACTGTAAGTGCAAAAGGACTGGAGGCAGACCTTGAGAGATTCAGAGAAGCCTTTATTTCTTTGCAGACTTGGGCGCCATTGGGGCCCATTTTCTGGATGGGGAAAATGGCCCCCAGTTTCAGAGGGAATTTTGGTTTTATAGGTTACAATGATGAAATAATTGGGAACTGTGTACGTGCAGTCTGGACAGTCAAGGGCTAGTTGAACAGGTTAAAACCTTAATTTAGGAAGGCAGTTGTAAAAAGGTTGAAACTCAGTGTTGTCTGGGGAGATAAGAGCCCAGATCCCAGGATGAGTACCCAAATCTTGCCCATTGTTTTTTGCTGTGCTTCTTTTTAGGTCTAACTAACCATGGAATAAAGTCATGGTTTAGGGTCCAGCATTCAATATCTGCCCTTTTCCCCAGGGCCCATTGTTCCTTGGGGAGTTTCCCCTCTGGAGTGCACCTCTCCATTTTTCTCTGGGGGCTATGTTGCTGGGATATTATTTTCCATAACCCTTCACTGACCACTAGCAATATGGAACTGTTGGAAACCTTGACAAAGGCCATTTCATCAAATCAGTGGAATTAAAATTCAGATGAAAGCCAGCTAGATAATGAATGAACAAAATCATTTTTGATGACTTTTTAAAACACACACACGCTTATTTCAAACCCAGAGCTGGCCTAAAGATCCGAGTCCCCTTCAGATCTCAGAGATTCTAACGCACTTTACTTATCCATGATTCCTCCTCATGATTCCTAAGATTGTTTCAAGGATATGAAAAAGATTTTAAACAGACGGGAAACAAAAGTAGGGCAAAAGGGCAATTATAAGTTTTTTATTATTCTACTCAATTACTCTATTGTATTCATTTTGCAGTCCCTAGGCTCCTTCATTCTTCCTCAATACCCAAATATCACTAATCCGTCACCACAGTGAGCATTCACCAACGCAGACAAGCCCTTCACTATTTCCCAGTCTGGGTCCCTCTCCTCTCCAAGTCTTTAACCATACCCGTCCTTCAGATTTCCAACCCGGAAACCAAGCGGGCGGGGCGGGACGGGGATTGGAGGAGTACACTGGTCCCGCCCAGAGGCTGTGGGCGCATGCGCCAGGCCTCCGCGGACTGTTCGTGCTGCTTGTCCAGGTTGGGCGGAGTACTGGTTTCGGTGACGGACTGAGTACGGGGGCCGGGCAGGCTCTTGCGGAAGTCCATGCGCCATTGGGAGGGCCTCAGCGGCTTTTCTGTGCCCTTGTTGCCCAGGGCCTCTTCCTGGGTCATTCCTGGAGCAGGAGCCGCACTGGGGCTGACACGGGGGCTCCCGCGTGGCCGTCTCGGCGCTTGTGTGACCTCTACGCTGGCGAGATGTGGCGAATGCGTCGGGTCGCCGTGTCCTGGTAAGTGCCGGCTCCGACCTGGCCCCGTTATTTCAGGGCCAGGATTGTCCCATCACTACGTCCAGAATGTGCAGTTAACGCCTACACTAGACCGAGAGCGGTTGGGAAATTCCCGAATATTTTTAAGGACCAGAGTTACGGAAGCCCTGACTAGGCTTATATGCGGAGCTGGCTGACCGGTTTCGACCCTCGTCCCTGACCAGCTTGAAGACTCTGACTGTCTCTGTCTTGGACCTTCTCTGTTGTCCTTTTGTCCCTGTCGTTTACACCCTTGTGACCTCGCTGTTATCTCTGCCTTTGCCTGTTTTTTCTTCTTTTTCAAATTCTGTCCTTGTCTGGTCTGGCCTTGTCCATGTATCGCCTTCTGTGCGCTTCTCTTAATTGTCTTTGCTTCCACCTCCACGCCATGTGTACTTTTACACTTGCGAGAACTTAGGCTCTTCTTCAGGGTGAAGGCCTCTACCTGTTTGCCTAGCCCTCTGATTGAAGTCAGATCTAGAACAGTGACGCACATGGTGTCAGAGATGGTATTTAGAGATGCACTCTTCATAGAAGCTTTTTTCAGTGTTTAGGAAGAAGACTTGAGACTTGCAATTTGAAGCAAAGAATCAAATGATAACAGTCATTATTGTTCTGCCCTGTTTTAATTCTACGTAGAAAATCATAGAATCTTTTCATTTCTGTGGATTACTACATGCATTTTAAGCATATCAAATTGATTTTATCTTTTTATATAATTTGTTCTATTAACCTTAGGTAACCTTCACCCTTAACTCATTGTTGCAGGTGTTTAATAAGAAGTAATATGTATTAAGCACGACTGGGAAAACTTAGTTTTCCTTACTTAACTCCACCTCTCAACACCGGTCTTGAATTTTTTCAGAACTTTGTAAATGGTGTAGATAATTTACATTGTTTATAAGGAATAGAATCTATTTGTTTTTTGAAATTTAATTAAAGTGCAAATGCAGAACTGGATGAGATAAAATAGTTACAGTGTTAGTCAATTTGAATAATTGCATAGTTATTTGTAATCTTGTAGAATTTTAATTTTTGAATAAATTCACAGTCCTTGACATCAATAACTTACCAAGAGTGGGGAAATATCTATTTAAATGAAAGAAACTGCAAAAAACAGCATACTTTGGAGCAATTAAGATGTATAGGAAAAAATTTCAAAATTGAATTTAAAGACAAACTGATTTATAACTGGCACTATTTGTTTATTCAAGTGGGTGTTGTTGGACCAAGTTGTTTCTAAGGTTACTATGGATGCCATAAAGTCTTGGCTTAAAAATATCTTACAATGACAGCACAGTTTAACTACCTGAAGACATGGAGATGTGGAAAGTCAGAAACCTTAAACTGTGGAATTTGTCTTTTGCTATAGTTCCTTTGCATGGTATGAAGGAGTACAGTTAAATTCCTACTCTTTAACGGGAGAACATAAACATTTTTGACATATATATATATAAAACACGCTAGTGGACATGTGAGGAGACCAATGACTAGCATTTATTTGGGTGCAATAAATATTTGTGTAAAATTAATGAAAAATGAACTGCACATTAGGAGTTGTGTTTTGAAAGATGGTGGATAAGTAAGAAAGTAGAGGACTTCTTGGGATAGGGGGTCTATTTTGCATCCCTTGATTTTTAGTTTTGTTTTCATATAGCAGTCTTTTGTGAAAGTTTTTAGGATCTCAACTGTATCCTCTATCTTAAATTTCTCAAGGCTTTCATTCAGGTGTGGGTTTCCTTTTTCACTGCTCAACTGGCTTGGCACTCAATGGGCCTTTTTGTGAAAAAGATCATTATCTTTCTTCAATTCTGTGAAATTTGTCTTTTTTCCTTTCTTTTCTTTCTTTCATTTTTCCTGTTCTTTTCTTTCTAGGCACTTTAAAAGTGATTATTAGTCCTCTTAATTTGATCCTGTATGTCCATGATTTCCAAAATATGACCTGTATCCTTCATCTGTTAAAAAAAAAATACATGTACTCTAATATGTGGATGTATACATTCACCTTTATATGTGTGTGTGTATGTGTATGTGTGTGTGTATGTGTCTCTATATTGTGTATATCTTTACAATTATAAGTCAATCTTAACTTGAAAGATAGTATACAAAAAAGATTGCAGCCAGAAGCTTTGATACTTTCTTCCAGAACCTAGTGGATCATTTTGTGCACCCCATGGGATGCTTTCACCCATCCTCGCACCCTCTTTGGATATCTCTTCTTTACATCACTTAACTTTTCTCTAATGCTTTCCTCATTTTTTTTCTTTATTTGACATTCTAGGGAAATTCCTTAATTTATTTTCCAGTATTGGTTTTCATTTTTAAAAAATAAATTGGAAAACAAATAAAAATAAGAAAAAAATATATTGGCCATTGCAACTTTAATCTCCATGAACTACCTTTTAGTATTTAAGCTTTTTTTGACTCTTAAAAGCATGTTTAATTCAGTAATCTTTCTATTGTTCTTTGATTGCTATTTTTTAAATAGTTTTGAATAACAACATGCTCTTATTTATGACTTGAGTATTTTCAGGGACCTTCCTGAAAATCCTAATAAGAATTTCATATCTATTCTTTTTCTAGGACTAAAAATGTTGTTATCTTTGTCCTCATCTTGAGAGCTGCTGGTTATCTGGAGTCTGTTATCTAGTCATTTAAACCTGATGAACTAATAGTTGATGTAGATGCCAGTGTGGGATACCTGTGAGTGAGAGAGCTAATTGAGCAAACTCTGTTTTAGATATTTGATGTATCAACTTGCAGACTTCTTTTAAGGGAATATAGGGATGATCTGAGCTTGTTATATATCCTAATACTGTTATAGGCTCACTCTGGGAAGTTCCCCTACACATGTGTTCATGCACTTCAAAGCCTTAGCACTTCCCTTCTTCTCTGATGAATTCTCAACCTTTGTGCAATTGGTGCAGCTAACATTTGACTGAATTGGAATGGACTAGAGGGTGATCCATGCAGACTCTCCTCAGTGCTTCAGTAAATCTCAATTACTTCTCTTTACTTTCCTATCTGTACCTCAAGAGGACCTTGTTGTAAAAAGCTGTCCTTTCCTGTATGAACATTTATCTTTTGAATTGGAAGCTCTTGAAGTAATTCTTGAGGATGTCTTTCCAAGTGTTAGGGTTTGTGTAAAGTTGATTATCTCTTGCAGAGGACTAATTGATGAACATTTCACTTGTATTTATTGACCTGAAATACTTGAATACCCTATCCCTGTCCTTGCCTCTCACCAAGAGTTATTGCTGCCACCATTGTGAAAATAGAAATTTTAGGAATTTGATAGAAAAAAATGAAAAGCAAAAAAATCCTATGTATGAACTGAGAACTGAAGTTCATCTGGTTGAATATATATTTGGATTAACTCCTTTCTAAGAAATGCAAATGACTTTTTGTGGGTTAAGGGGTATTTATTCAGTTATACATTAGTGGTGTTTAGTGCAAATTTTGTTGAAGTAATGTTATTGAGCACTTACTCTGCTAACATTTGCTAGGTTCTTTGACCTGTTTTTTTCAATTTAATTCTTCCAATAACTTGTGTTCATGCAACAAATTATTGAGTGTCATTTGTGAGGCTGTAGACTGTAGAAATATAGTGGTAAATAAAACAGAAATATAGTGGTAAATAAAACAGCTTCTTGGCTGTTTACTGGTAGATTTTAGTTTACTGGTAGAGCCCAATGTTAATCCAATAACTACATTATTTTGTAACAAGTTGAAGGAAAAGTACAGAGAATCAAGAGCTGTAGCAGGGGGAATCGCACTATAATGAAGGCTTGGGAAGGGAGGGAATGCTGGAGGTGAAACTGAGCAGTAGCTGGAGTCAAGTAGATAGCAGGTCATGGTCCTAAGTTGGGAAGGAAAATGGCACAATTGAGGAACTAGATAAAAATTAGTCTGGGCGGAACTTGGAGGCAAGTGGCTGAGACAGAGACCATTTTCTGCATTTTATAGACCAGGAGTTTGGATTGTATTCTAAATGCAGGTGGTCCATTTAAAAGATTGATGCAGGTGAATGATAATGATAAGATTTGCATTCAGAAGAGTGCTTTAGTAATGGTAAGAATGAAGTATGTATCAAAAATGATCCCCAACTCTGGCTAATTTACTATACTTACTATTTGTATTAGACAGAAATTTGAGAAACTTTAGTATGTGGATAGTAATTGAGGAAGTGGATGTAGATAGAATTGCCTAGAGAAAATTAAAAAAGAAGTAGGTGGGATCTGACACTTGGTGAACTCCCAGCAATTTAGAAGGTCATTGAGGAGACTGAAAAAGAATGCCCAGGGAGATAGGGGTAAAATTAGATACTGCTAAGTAACAGGAAGTTCCAGAAATGGGGAGGTGACAACATTTTCTCACATTGCTGAGAAAAACTAGGAAAAAAATACCCATTGGAGGCCTTGGTGCCCTCAGTTAAGGGTTGTTTCATTGATTGGTAGAAGTGGAAATCAGAGGTTTAGTTTTAATAAAGAAGTTTAGTTTGGGGAGGTTTTGGTTTCTCCTTTAAGATGAGAAACTCAAAGGATAGGACAAGAATACCTTACAGGATTTGCCTTTCATGGGAAGAGGAGCATTTGACGTATTTTATGAGGGGGAGAAGAGGTGTGTAGATGCAGTGGGTACAACTGAAATGAGGCCACCTTTTCACTTCCCTCCTGATATACTTTTACATAACACTTCTTATCATATTTTCTTTTGTGTGTGTGTGGGGGGGTGTGTTTAATGATTTTTCCCCATTGGTATTTTTTTATTGGTTCTTTTTAATTATACATGACAATAGAACCCATTTTGATATAATTATACAGCAGGGAATATTTTTTTTTACAATGTAGATTCACACAATTCATATAATCTTACATATACATAGGGTAATAAGGTCTGTCTCAGTCTACTACCTTTCCTTCTCCCACCCCCTCCCATCCCATTTTCCTCTACACCATCCAAAATTGTTCCTTTCTTCTCTTGTCCCCCCACCAGCACTCCCCCCCTCCCCGTTATGTATCATCATCCACTTATCAGAGAAAACATTTGGCCTTTGTGTTTTGGGGCTTGGCTTATTTCACTTAGCGTGATATTCTTCAATTCCAACCATTTACCAGTAAATGCCATAATTTTATTCTTCTTTATGGCTGAGTAATATTCCATTGTGTATACATACCACAGTTTCTTTATCCATTCATCAATTGAAGGGCATCTAGGTTGGTTCCACAATCTAGCTATTGTGAATTGAGCAACTATGAACATTGATATGGCTGCTTCACTGTACTTTGCTGATTTTAAGTCCTTTGGGTATAAACCGAGGAGTTGGGATAGCTAACTCAAATGGTGGGTCCATTCCATGTTTTCTGAGGAATCTCCATACTGCTTTCCAGAGTGGCTGTACCAATTTGCAACTCCACCAGCAATGTATGAGTGTGCCTTTTTCCTCACATTCACGCCAACACTTATTATTGTTTGTGTTCCTGATAATAGCCATTCTAATTGGAGTTAGATGAAATCTTAGGGTGGTTTTAATTTGCATTTCTCTAACTACTAGAGATGATGAGCACTTTTTCATGTATTTGTTGATCACTTTATATCTTCTTCTCTGAAATGTCTGCCCAGTTCCTTAGCCCATTTATTGATTGGGTTCTTTGTATCTTTGGCGTAAAGTTTTTTAAGTTCTTTATAAATTTTGGAGATCAGTGCTCTATCTGAAGTGTGTGTGGAAAAGATTTTTTCCCACTCTGTAGGCTCTTTTTTCACATTATTGGTTGTTTCTTTTGCTGAGAAAAAGCTTTTTAGTTTGAATCCATCCCATTTATTGATTCTTGCTTTTATTTCTTGCACTCGGGGAGTCATGTTAAGAAAGTGTGGTCCTAAGCCAACATGAAGAAGAGTCAGTCCTACTTTTGGTAAAGGGTTTCAGGTTTAACTCCTAGATCCTTGATTCATTTTGAGTTGAGTTTTGTACAGGGTGAAAGATAGGGGTTTAATTTCATATTTTCTTTAATTACTGTCTAGATTAATTCTTTCCAGAAACTTTCAGTGGCTTCTTATTTCCTACAAATTAAGGTTCAAACAGCCTGATATTCAGTGACTTCCTAGTTTGTTCTTAGGCCACTTTTCCAATTTTACCTCCCACTGTGAACTTTCTATGCCTGCTCATTGGGTCTCTTACTGTTTCACCTCTGTGCCCTTCTCCATGTCTGAGAATCCTCTTCCCTTTTCTGACTCTTCACTTTCCTCTTAATTTTTAGGTTTTACTTTTTCTGGGATATTTTCACTCATCACTGCTCTCAAGGATCACTTGTTTTCCTCTTAATTCTTGTACCACTTAACTATCTCTGCTGTGCCTTTGAATTGAAAGATTTGTTTTCTTTTCTTTTTTTTTTTTTTTTTTTGTGGTGCCGGACCTTGTGCTTGCAACGCAAGCAATCTACCACCTGAGCTATATCCCCAGCCCTGTTTTAATTTTTATAGTGTATGATTCCTGAGTTCCAGAGGTGGCAGCAAGTACTCCAAAATGTCATCATAGACTCCAATCTGGAGCCACACTGTTTATGTATCTACTGCTTCCCACATTTTTTGCCCAACAGTGTCTATTGTGGAAAGAATGTGGTCCTTATTGTCAGACTGAACCTAGTTTCAGTCCCTTTTCTACCATTTACTTGTCCTGTTCTACCTTAAGCAAGACATAATTTTAAAGAGCAAATTTGTGAAAGAAGATACTTTACTTACTGGGTTTTTCCAAGAATTACCCAGTACTAAGTATCATTTGTAAAAATGGCATGATGTCTGGCACTTGGGAGCACAAGAGATTCCCCTTTCCTTCCATTATCCTTTACAACATTGTTTCCATGTTCCTTAATTTATTTTTCTTGAGAAGTTTCCAGTCCCATGTAATTAAATGAATTAATATTTTAAAATGACTTAAAATTGGACTAGACCCATAGTAAGCAACTGTGAAGGTATGTTAAAGTCAGGCATGTGATTCTTTTTGGTAACATTTCATTCTCTTCAGGAAGGACAGTAGGGTAGAGCTCATCTGATTAACTTGTACTTTTCAATTCTGTTCTCTTTTAGAGAGAACAGAATCTCTCTTTTTTTGCTATTTTCATTTTTCTGGGGACCAGGTTCCTGAGGTCAGATTGATTAGTTTTAGAAAATATCTATCCCTGGGCTATTTTAGAATTGGGAGACTTAGATAAAGGAAAAGAGAATAACTGTTTTAAACTGCCAAAATTTTTGTGCTTAAAAGCAAAACTGTGTATGTTTTTTTTTTTTGGGGGGGGGGGGACCAGGTATTAAACTCAGGGGCACTCAACCACTGAGCCACATCTCCAGCCCTATTTTGTACTTTTTTTAGATACAGGGTCTTACTGAGTTGTTTAGCACCTCACTTTTGCTGAGGCTGACTTTGAACTCGCAATCCTGCCTCAGCTTCCTGAGCCTCTGAGATTACAGACATGTACCACTGCACCCGGCTTTGCATGCTTTTTGTTTTCAACTTTTACTTACAGTGAATACCAGTTAATAAAGTAAATGCCAACCTTTTTCTCTTTCTTGGATTTGATTTCTTGGACCAGTATCTTAGCCCACATATAATAAATTACAGTGCAAGGTCTGGAGTTTCCCTGCTTGGGACTGAATCCCACCTTTATTTCTTGTATCAGTATATACTTGGGCCAGTTTTGTTTGTTGTTTTTTAATATTTGTAGTTGTAGATAGACATGATACCCCTATTTTATTTATTCTTATGTCGTCCTGAGGATCGAACCCAGTGCCCCACATGTGTGAGGCAAGCACTATACCACTGAGCCCTAGCCCCAGCCCCAGGCAAGTTGTGTTTTATGCTTTTGTGCCTCATTTTCCTTATATGTAAAATGGAGATAATATCAGTACTTTTTTTTTAATAGGGGGTAGGATTGAATGAGATAGCCCATGCTGTAGCCGTGCTTGGCACATAGCAAATGATTAATAAATATAAACAGTTGTATGACTCATCGTGGTTGGTCACATGTACACGTGTATCTTTTTTAGAATATTGCTTTTTTATGTTTTTTTTGTGCTGTTATCACATCCTTATTTTTTTGTTTCAGTGAGGTCTGCCAATCCTTGGTGAAACATAGCTCTGGAATAAAAGGAAACTTACCACTTCAAAAACTTCATCTGGTTTCACGAAGTATTTATCGTTCACATCATCCTACCTTAAAGTTTCAAAGACCTCAATTAAGGACATCATTTCAACAATTCTCTTCTCTAACAAACCTTCCTTTACGTAAATTGAAACTTTCTCCAATTAAATATGGCTACCAGCCCTGCAGAAATTTTTGGCCAGCACGGTTAGCTGCAAGGCTCTTAAAACTTCGATATCTCATACTGGGATCTGCTGTTGGGGGTGGCTATACAGCTAAAAAGGTGAGTTTAACTTTCCTATTGGTTTTCCAATTATTCCAGCATGATTATTTTGAATTTTTATAGCTTAAGTCATTTTTATTTAGTGTGGTTAAGTATAATTGATGTTTAAACATTTATTGTGTGTCTTTACCATTTACCAGGTTGTTTTAATGATGCTAATAGGAAGGTGCCTTCTGAATCTTAGTTATAATTGTAGGAGATAAAAAGGTCTAGAGGAACGTCCCTGAGCTGAGAGTGAGAACAGGTAGATTTGATTTTGAGTTTTGACTATTTAGCATAGATGGGAAAGTTAGGTAGCTTACTCACAGGGCCCCTTCTTGACAACTCTGGGTCCAGAGACAAGGTGTCCTGTCTCATGATATATCTTCCTGTGCTCTATGGTATTGCTTAATGCTGATGTGAAATCAGCTTGAAATAGTTATATATTTTAAATTTTTTTATTTTCCATATTTGGTCCACATGTTTTATGTGCTTCCTACTAATTTGTTTTTAGAAGAGCTGAAGCCATATAAATTCGCTTCTCCAAAGCTTAATACATTATATAATACTTTGCTCTTTGTAGATTAATGTATTTTAATTGCAATCACTTTTCTTTACGTTTTTTGTGGCATTTAAAATATCTGATTAACATACTTTCTTATCTTTTAGACTTTTGATCAGTGGAAAGATATGATACCAGACCTTAGCGATTATAAATGGATTGTGCCTGACATTGTGTGGGAAATTGATGAGTATATTGATTTTGGTTTGTATCATCAACATTAAAATATTTTTTATGGTTATTTCTTTAGAAAAGAGAAATAGTTTATTGAGATAGATTCTTAAGTTCTGAGTCTAATATGTTTTCATGATAAAATAGAATATCATAGAAAAAAGATGTAATCTATCACTTTAACAAAGTTGCCACTATCCTTATAGAACCTTTTTTTTTTTTTTTTTTTTTTGCGGTGCTGGGGATTGAACCCAGGGCCTTGTGCTTGCAAGGCAGGCACTCTACCAACTGAGCTATATCCCCAGTCCCAGAACATTTTTTTAATTGTACTTATTTGTATGTGGTTAATATTTTAGTTTCTTTTTAAAATTTTTACAGTCATAAGGACGTGTACTTTGGTGTCTAGTTTTTGCTACTTAACACATTTTGTCAGCATTTCCATGCTGCCATATAACTTTTCTTCTTTTAGCCATGTTCCTTAAAAGTCTGTCAGTATTCAGAATGATTTCTCCTCCTTTTTAATAAGTAGATGCAGAAAATTTATATTTGGCAGCTGATTGTCAATAACTCATAGTGATTTAAAAAATATTTTTATTGAACTCTTTTCCTTAGACCCTTTTTAAGACATTGTCTTAATTTCTTATCTTGGGTATAAATGTAATTGGAATTCATCTCTGTAAACACTCATTCACAGCACTTCTTAAAAATAAAGCTGTTATATGTTGACTAAGGCATTTTTAGGAAAAGCACACTTTCAAATTGGTTTTCTGTTATTCATGGTGGATACTTATCAGCATAATACATTTGATGCTCCCTCAATACAGTAGCCAAGAGCTTGTATTCTAAAGCTAACTTGCCTGGACTTGAACTCTGGCTCTCCTACTTCCTTGTTGTGTGCCCCATTATCTCATCTGTAAATGGAGTTGACAATAGTAGCAATTTTGTAGAGATACCTTGAGGATTAAGCAAATTAATATTTTGTAGCCCTTAGATTAATATCTGACATATTCTTGAGACAGTTTATGACTGTTTATGTGTTTTGGTTTTCTTCAGAGAAAATTAGAAAAGCCCTTCCTAATTCAGAAGACCTTGCAAAGTTAGCACCAGACATTGACAAGATTGTTGAAAGCCTCAGCTTATTGAAGGACTTTTTCACTACAGGTAACAAAGGACCTGTTTGATCTAAAGATTTAAGAACTACAGAGGAAAAATACATACATATATATATATGTGTATATATATATATATATATATATATATATATATATATATATTTGTTTATTCCCATCTTTTAAATTAAAATATTTAGTAAGTTTTCTAAGAATGATAAACTATCTAAATTTTGTTAAATAGTGGTTTTAATCTTTGTCTAGCTTAATAAACTGTTCATTTATGCTTGAAAAAAATAGCACTTGTTCTTGACAAGTAGATGAGACTTCCTATGTATTTGCTTTTCATAATTGGTTAGAGCCAATGTGATTTTAAAACAAAATTTAATTTGATGGACCATAATGAGTAGAATTTATAAGGCTAATCCTGACATTTTTGCCCAATTACTACCCTATTGTGATATAAATCTGAGATCTCAAACACCTTTGCTTGCTCATTCCTATTAAATTTTACATTTTTATTTCCCCTTCTGCTGATTTTTCACAGGTCACAAATTGGTTAGTGAAGTCATAGAAGCTTCTGACCTACTTCTCTTGTTAGGTGTGTAAAAAGACATTTTTGCTGACCTTAACATGCCTTTTATTATGCTTCTAATAAACTAGTTGCAAATAAAGTTGCAGACCAAAGTTATAATGCTGCTTATGCTAAATTTTAGAACCCCAGAAATATATTAGCAAACCCCTATCCTTCAGGTGTAAAGAATTAAGTAATTATTTTGCAATCAAACTAAAATTCCTAAATATGTATGTATAAAATTAAACCTATTAGAAGAAAATTTGCTTAGCCAAAATATTTTCTTGAAATATATCTAATTGTTTTTGATAATTGAAATGAAAAGTAATTTTAGTTTGTCTCATCTGCCCTGTCATGGTTGATATTTTATATTTGTTTTTGTACTATATACTTGCCTTGATGACAGTGGTATCTGTGTGCATTGTAAGTACTCTCATGTAAAATGATCCTTACCAATGTTTTCTTATTTTTTAATTATAATTTTTATTATAATTTTTTGCTTAATTTTTTTAAAATAAGTTAAATATGTGCTATGATTTTTAGAAGTTTTCTACCTGTTACCAATAATATTCCTTAAAATGAAAATAAAAGTGATTTGATGCTTTGACACTGAGTTGCTCTAAAATCAGTTTATTTTTTCATTAAGTAGACATTGTTTGGAATTTAGCTTAGGCTATGAACATCACTAAAGAAATTTAAAGGATTGCATATTTTTAAGGTTCAACTGGAGAAACGGCATTTAGAGCAACAGATCGTGGATCTGAAAGTGACAAGCATTATAGAAAGGTAAGTATAAAACAGAATTCTTCTCATACGTAGTCTTGAAAGATTTTTAAAAGTGTTTACCATTTGGAAGATTTGAAAGTGGCAGAATGAGAGGAGCAAATACAAAAGTACCTAAGTAGATGTACTTTTACTAATCTTAGTGCAAAAATGTTAGTTATGTGGCAGTTCTGGAAATAAAATCAGAGTAGCCCATTTTCTTCAAATATATTCTCTGAAATAATAATTCAAGGGTTGGCCCCACGAAAAGGTTTTGTTGTTAAATACATATGGGAAAAGTCAGGGGAGACAAAGCAAGATGATTTCTTTTCCTCAGGACTCCATAGACCTTCATATGTTCATGGGCATTGTGGATCTCCAAGAGGAATCAAAATGTACAGGATTTTCTGAATTTATTTATTAACAGAAGCCTCTTGCTCATGAAACATCTTCAAGGGACTAAATTTTACATAGGGGAGGATATTGAAGAGAGTAGGAAGTGAGTTACTGGAGTCCACAAAATTATGTATGGAGTTATTTAAAGTGTGTTGATTTCAATACATCCCTTTACCACAATCCATGTTAAAGCTATAGGAGAATTGCATATAAATTATAAAATTGCTAAGTTAGAATGGCATACTCTGTATTTATAATCATATGTTTACCTGACATTTTCTTAGTCTTTATTTCTTTTATCCCTTTGGTATGGGTAAAATAATTGATTATGCAAAAAGGTTTTGAAAAATAATATCTAGATAAATAGATTTATGGAAAAAATATTCTGAACATTTTTAAATTACATATGGAATATGTATATTTTATGTTGTTTTAATAATAGGAAATAATTTTATGTTTATTTGGGGTAAAGGAAGAAAAAATGATTCCTGCATGTAGGTTTCCATCTCTTTCCATGTCCTTGAACTTTGAACAGTCCTGATTTTATATATCAAGATTTTTTTCTTTTTAATTTTTATCTTTTGAAGAAAGTATACTTCAGAATATGTATTTTTTTATTTGATCTTTTTTGATATACTTTGCATTTACCTAATTTTAACCAAATAGTACTCTTAAATTTTCATGCTGTTGGTGGGGTACAGCTTATTTTGTGCCAAGGCCTTGGTTCTTGAGGCAAGTAAACTTAATGTGTAGAAATAACCTAAGTAAGGAGAAGGAACCTTTGTTAGGATGATAGTGTGATTTTGGTTTTTTTTTGTTTTTTTGTTTTTTTTTTTGAGTGACAGTATTTCTTTTTGCCTAATCAGTTAGAGGAGGTGTGCATGTCTGTGCTCTTTCTGATATGGCCGGGGATCACTTTGGTGATAGGACTTATCTCAGGACTTGACTCAGCTCTGCCAAGTTGATAAATGAATAATCAGTAATTAACTGGGAGCTCTGCAGTAGAGATAAAGCAAAAGAATGTGTTTTGGAGAATTTAATTATATTTACAGATTTTGCTTTATACCAAAGGCATGAAAATTTATTTATTGCTTTATTTTGTAATTTATTTTGCTTGTTTGAAGATAAATGCCCTTGTAGACTGTTTCCTTGTAATTTTTTTTTTATGGTTTATGGTTACTATTTTGCCCAATAAAATCTCACAGTATTTCTTCCCAAACATTGTTGTTAACACTGAATCTATATTGTAACTAAGTTGCTTTTGTTACCAATTAAATCAAATTATAGTAAAAATTAACTTAAAAATTTTCTGTGGAAAAGTGTACCTCCAGCCCCAACTGATGGTTTTAAGTGCTATTGATACAAAGCACTGTTTCTAAGGATTGACCTTTGCCTATAATGCTTGAGAATAATGAACTACTCAGACATGATGCAGATAAACTGACCTGATTTTAAGAGACTTCCCTACAACTGATGATTGAATGTAATTACACATAGGCGTAGCCTTTTTGAAATCACAGAGACATGAAGTTTGAAAATCTGAGTGATAATCAGAAATGGTAGGGTGTCATCCAGAGGTTAGCTGATAACCTTTTCAATTGGTTCAGTCTGATATCTGAGAACCCAAGATTTAAGATAGCATTTTAAAATAGCATTTTAATTTCAAGCAGTTATACTTAAGTTGAATGGTTGTTAGGTTTAAAACAGTTTCTGGCTGGATTTCTATGGAAAATGTTTTTACAACTAGAACTAAAATAAAGATTTACCCTTTCTAATAGAAGAACATATTCAGAGAAGTCCTGGCAAGTAAATGAACAATTAGGACCTTTCAAAGTCAACTAGAGTGAAAGTGATAGGAGTTGAGGGAAACACAGTTGTCAGATGGTTTGACTTGATTCAGACAGAATGAACCACATGATGAACTGACCTGTGGTGCCTAGTCTGGACTCTCTAGACTTCAGTGTTTGGGAAAGTTGTTACAGAGGTCTTCAGAAATTCTACAGAAAGAATATATTCCTCTATAATGTTGCACAGGCTAAGTAACCATCAAGAGTCTTTGGTTTACCTGGATTTATAATCCATTTAGTTTCTAGTTATTTATGCTGTGTTGGATCAAAATTTCAGATACATATCTTTGATTAATAAAACTTTGAAAAAATAGTAAAGCCACTTTGTTTAACCTCACTAAGCCAATTTATTGAGTTATGTTTGGCACACAGTAAAGTCACTTTGTAATAAATGCTTTTTGTTAAGTTTAAAACTTGTGTCCTCTAGAGGAAACTATTAGAAATCACCTTTGCTATAAATTGAATAATATTCTTGAGACCAAAAGAACTTAAACCTACCTCAAGACAATTTAGGAATTGGACTGGTGAGCCTGTTTTTGTGAATTAATGGAATCATTTAAATCTGCAGATTTCTGCATATTACTCATATTTAAGTAATAAGACCAATAGTGTATATTCTTTATTACATTCTTTAACCTTATTGTGTTCTAGTGAAAATTAATTTGTTAAAAGAGACATTTTGTTACCTGGGCTTTTGTTCTATCATGTTTCTATTTGGTCATAAGCATCTCGCGGAAGTAAGTAACAGCCATTCTGAAGGTAACACACACTGTCGTGATTTATAGAAAATATTTGAAGGACTTTTTAAAGGCCCAAATCATGAAAAGCAGTAGTATTATTTTCAGTGTAATTATTAAATGATAATACATTAATACTCTTCTAACTTGTTATTCTAATTTTTATTTTTATTTTGTTTTATATCCAAGCTGAAATATCTTCTTTCTTTTTTTTTTTATTTTTTTAACCTGCCAAATTTCCCCTCATGGTTATTGTCACCTTCATGAAGTCTTAAATAATAATTTTAATATCCTCAGTTATCCTCTCCTCAATATTTAGTATACTTGCCATATGAAATACTGTTTACTTTGGCTTGAATTCTTATTACTTAATGGACCATTTCGATCACTAAATTTCTGTCCTCAGAGAACCCAGGACAATGTTGAGCTCTTAGCAAAATTAGTTGACTGCTTTAACTCAGTAGAAGAGAGGCTGATTTGAAGTAAATATATTTGTTTGATATTAACAGAGGTGAACCCAAAGATTTTTTTCTCTGATTATCTTTGTGTTAACTATAAAAGCACTTAATGTAAAGCACTTATATTCTGAATTGTAGTAAAGTAATGTTGCTTACATAAGGTTTGCATTTCTGGCATTCATTACACAACCGATAATGTAGAATTTGTAGCAAAATTAAATTTTCACAACTATCACTATCAAGTAGCCACAGATTTGGGGAATTCTTAGGTTTTCTGAGTAACTAACAACTTGCAACTATCCTTGGTTAGATTCTCAGCCAGAATCCAAAACTACTTGTGTCCTAGAGCATAGTAGATAAGAAACTAAGGGATCAAAGGAAGGAAAAGCAACAATAAATTTTTTAATTTGTTATGTACATATATACGTATATGATACTGTTTTAGGTAACTATTTAGAACAAAGAGAATTTAGTAGATGTTGTAATACCGATAATTTCTGGCAGTAGCTGTTTTGTTCATCTCTTACAAGTTTATATAGAGATTATCCAAAAAGTAAAATAAAATATGATATTTCTGGATTGGAGCAACTTTATCCCAAACAGAAAGACCTATTTCCTTGTGATAACCAATAACAGCGTTTTTAGTTGGCATAAATACCTTCAGCAGAATTATGTATTACTGGGAGGGGAAAAATAAGAAAATAGTTGTTTTTAGCTAACCAAACAGCAGAATTATTCAAACTTTGGAAACTCGTTTAATGCTTAGGGATATTTTCTAACTAGAAAGGGGAAAAAGTCTTTACTTTCATAACATTCTTTTGCCAGACCAAAGTCATCATAAAATTTCTGAAGCAGTGACTGGCAAGCTTCCTTACAGGGACAGAGTAAGTGTTTGATTTGGGCTTGCAGACCATAATGTCTCTATAGACCACTCAGCCTATGCACTGTAGTTTGCCAACTTGTGCTCCACAGTAATTTAAATATAACTCCTTTTGTATTGTATTATTATCATTTCTTCTCTTTTAAATGTAGTTGAACCTTGTGGGTCAAAGCACTTTGGCTGGGGAGGCTGATGCAAGAGGATCAAGAGTTCAAAGCCAGCCTCAGCAAAAGGGAGGTGCTAAGCAACTCAGTGAGACTCCGTCTCTAAATAGAATACAAAATAAGGCTAGGGATGTGGGTCAGTGGTCGAGCACCCCTGAGTTCAGTCCCCAGTATCAAAAAAAAAGCACTTTGGACTCTGGAGTTACTACTGATTTTCTTGATCTGATGTTGTGATTAAAAACAAAACAAAGCTGAGAGCATTGTACGTGAAATAAGAGGCTAAAAACTGCAGTGTCAATTTGAGAACAGCCAGGAGATGTTTAGAGACTATATCATCTGTAATTATTAACAAATTATTTATAGCAATTACTACATTTTTATATATAGTAGTTTAAGAATAATGATTTGTGTACTATTTCTTGAGATAAAAAATGTCCAGACTTAAGTAAATACTTATTGATAAACATACATTTTGTGTATCTGAGGAGTGTATCTTGCACAGCAGGTGCACACATTCCTTGTCCTTTCACTTCCACGTGGTCTTAGATTAGAAGGTCTGAGTCCATCACTTGGTATTTGAAGGTGAGATTTGATGCCTAAAACTGGAGAGCGGTAACCTCCTTAAGATGTATAGCATACTATAAATAGCTTTGTATATGTCTAATTCTTGTTTTCTTCCTACTTTTTTCAGGAGGTAACAGTTAATTTCACCTATCTTCATATAGCAGTGCTTCAGTAACAGACTTGGAAGGAAAGTGAGGTGTAATTAGAAAGAGAGCATTTTCTTATAATCTGATAGATATTAGAGTATTTACCATACATTTGTATTTAGATATAAGCAATGACCTAGGGATGGGGTATTTAAGCTATAAATAAAATAACTTCGGCATTTTATAAATTTTAGTACTGGTGCTATGTAAATATATAGCAGGCACATTATTGTGTAAGCCAACATAGGAAGATTTCTTTTAAGGCAATTGCATGATTTGAAGAAGTGATGACCAAAATAAATGAGCAAATTAATAAAACTGTCAGATTACTTTTCTTCCTATTTGAGGAAAAGCAACAATATAAAAAATGACAGAAATTATGAGAATGATGAGGTTATTTAGTTGGCATTATATTTCTTTGATAGATTTGACAATGACCATAATAAAACTGATTTATTCAAAAGATATGTCTTTTAAGATAACGTCAGACTTTATAAATATATTTTGTATTATTGAATCTGGAAACAAACGTTGAAATTTCCCATGTCATATGGAAAAAATATCAATATCAATTAGTTCCATCCTTTGATTTGTAGTAAACCAATCAGTTTTATGCATTGTCTAATGTTGGCAATGATCAGAGCCTAATGTATTAAAATTAAGGATCAAACAAATTCCTAAAATTATATATTAGCATTTATACAATTTAAAATGCTTTACTATAATACTAACTTCTGTATTTATTTATTTTCTGGAAAACTCTTAAATTTATGTAAGTCTTTGGGTTCTATAAGGTAAATTAAGCCATTAAGCCTCTGGGTGAATTAAAGTTTGAATGTAATGTTTACTAGTATTTTGGACTATCTAATTATACAAAACAAAGTACTTTTGGCAGTCATTTTAAAAAATCTGAAGCTATTTAAAACTCCTCATTTAGGTTATTTTAGTAAGTATTAGCTTTCCTAATTCTATGTTTTTATGACTTAATAAAAACTGAGCCCATTGGTTTTCCAGACACTATTATAAAAATTAATTATTTCATTCATTAAAACTTTACTTTTTTAGGATTTCTAATTGAGAAAATATTAAACTTATGACAGTGCCAATTCCTAGTTTGTCCTTTCTTCCGCATTTCTCAAGATTGATTATCTTATAGACCAACAATTAAAAATACTGTGTAGAAAAATGACATGTTTTTGTTATGATGCCACATGAATACATTATAACAGAAATTATACCAATTTGACATTTCACAATTAAATAGAATTAATTTAAAAGTAAAAGAAGATAATTATTTTGTGTCTGGATCCAAACTGACATTTGTTTCAATTTTAATTTTCATAATAATTATATTATCTCTATGTCTTTATTATGTTCTTTTATAGTGCTTTTGCTTCATAGTTGATATATGCTTGGTTATGTTCTCAGTCTATTTAATGTCAAAACAGCTCATAAAAAGTGAAAATTCAGTCAAACTTGTTGTTTAATGTTATATAAAATCAAAATGCAGCATAAAACATTTTTTAATTTTTAAAAAGTTTTAATTTTAGCTTGTGTGCACATAGACACATAGAATATGTTACATACAGACACATAGAATGTGAGTTAATGTAAAACCTTGATTACTTTGCTCCTTGAAAACCCAAATAAATGGGGTTTTGAGAGATTGTAGTCTTCAAGTGAAGAAACCACATCAAGGAAAAATATAAGAATAATAACTTAATAAGTAAATCAGCTATTATGATCTTCCAATTAGTCTAGTGAGAATTATGGTTGAGAATTGGATTTAGACCTGTGAGATGAGCAGTGTTTTAAAAAATATCAGTTTTGCTTTTTTTCTCCATGTTCAAGTCAGGAGCATATACTAACTCACATTGGCAATTCAAAATTAAGGGTTGTACCAGGAAATCCAGCAAACTACAATGCTACCTTCCTGGAGCATTCCAGTTAGTCTAGGTTTTACTGGGTGTTCATATTGTGTATCTGGCTTACATTATTCAGCAGTTATGATTGCATTTTACTTTTTAAACTATGCTGTTTTATTTTTCTGAGACATCTAATTTTACTGAGGGAGGAAATGGAAATGCAGTACAGAGCCCAGCTGTATGAAGGCTCTAAAGATGCATGGGTTTCCATTTTTGTTTTTAAGCTATCCATTCCTCCCTATCTTACATCTATCCTTTGTTGTGCCCTTTGATTTAACATTGTTCTCCTCCCCAATTTTCCTCTTCTCCTCATTGTAAACTCATGGCAGGGTCTGCTTGGTGAGCTCATTCTCTTACAACAGCAAATTCAAGAGCATGAAGAAGAAGCACGCAGAGCTGCTGGCCAATATAGCACGAGCTATGCCCAACAGAAGCGCAAGGTGATGGATGATTTAGGGGGGCTACTGATGTGTTCACACTAATCAGCCATTTCTGCCAAGATCATGTCGCCTTAATCCATTCATGGACTCAAATTGCAAGAAATTATTTTTAACAAAGTTTAAAAAAAAGTTACATCATAAGAATATGTAATTATCCTGAAGTGGATATAGTGTAGTATATAGAAAGCTCAAAATATCAAGCTTAATTGTAGCAGTTTAGTTTCCAAAGATGAGCTCATCTGTGAGGGTCCATGGATTTGTATTTAGAATAAGATTATGAATTACTGTTTATGTGGTCCAGTTGTTCAGTCACCCAAATATTGATGGAATTTAGAGGTTGTTTAGGCTATTAGGTAATACCACAGTATAGATTCCTAAGTTTGTATTGTTAAGAGATTTTAGATTCTAGTTTAAAATAATAAATGATTTTTCAGTTATAATCAGAGATCTTAAAAATCAGGTAATTATGCTACATCTATTAGATAAAATAGTTTTAAAATTATACACATACCTTATTCAGGAAAAAAGATTAAGTCATGCAATTAACTTCCTGGAGGTTCTGATGTCAACCAATACTGTAGATAATGATTAGGTTCCATAATTCTCCTGGCTAACCTTATCTCATTTGGTGGTGGTTAACACTTGACAGTTCTCATCGCAATTCTATTATTTTTTCAGTGTCACTTACTGGCTTTTCTCAATTCCATGGCTGTGGAATCAAAATTTGTATTTTATTAGTATTCAATAAAGGAATAACTAGGAAGGAAAAGAAAATAAGTTATTTTTGTTTGTGATTAAGGTAGATGTGTTAAGCCAGGGAAGGACTTATTTTAACTTACTTTAACTTACTTTATCTTTTCTGTATCCTGTGAGTGAACCATTTAAATAGTCTAACAAATGGATGTTTAGGCCAAGCTATTCGTCCCATAGATTTGTTACAGAAAGAAGGGGAAGAACTAGTATATTCTGGTGTTATACTTAGAAATATGAATATAGCTTTATTTACAAATTGTTCTGAAGTGTTTTTTTCATGATGATAAAATTGAAATGAGTCTCTGTCATTTAAAAAGTCCAAGATATGGTAAAATATTACCATTGTGCTTTTGAATCTAACAGTACAGAGATATTAGTAATGAATACTCATTCATTTTCTATATTGCAAAAGGTTAATACCCTTTGTGGGCCTACTTTACTAGTTTTTATTCTGACTTAGAAATATTTTTCCTGTTTCTAATGTTTATTGTATATTCATTTAAGCCCTTTATGCCTCTTTCCTTGTTTGTAAAATAGAGACTGATAGGTCTCTAATTTTGTTTATTAAAATACACTTAATGGGGTACCAGACAGGCCTTGTTTGTGCCCTCTTTGTTACCTTCTGTGAACTATAAATGGGACTTCAAAAATAATTTATGCTCTTTTGTAATGAATTCTTCTTATCATCCTGAAAGAACAATTCCTTACTGAATCTTTACCTCCTTCCTAGAGTTAGAGATGACTTTTCAGCTTCTTCACTGATATGATCAAAATTCTTTTGAGGTTTTTGTCATTTCAGACATTTGAGTTTTACTTAAGGAATAGAACAAACCACCAGTACTTTTTATTGCTTTTTAATCATTGTTTCTCCCTTCCCTTCTTGAAACTATAAGGTGGTCTTAATTTTTTAAGATTTTGTTAGACGCAACTAATAAATTTTCTCAATGTCTTTTAAGTAAAAGATTCTCAAGCAGAGCTAATAGATTAAAACTGCCTGTGGTAGTTTTGCGTCCTAAAAGTATCTGTACATATGTAGAGATCATCACAGTGACCTTCTTGTATATGTATTTCAGAAGGCCACAATGGCTTAGTAGGAAGAAATACTTATTTAAAATCAGGCTTGATTTTGTGAGGAGCTAGTAAAGGTTTTTCTCTTTCAGCTTTAGCTTGTTACTGCGGAGGATTCCGCTCTTTGTCCATCATTTTCACAGCCCTGGAATTGTAGAAAAGCTCTGGTTTCAAGACCATTGATACCATTTCTGTCAGGGTGAGTTTCAAATTAATTTCATAAAGAAAACTAAGTGTTAAACAGCAGAACATGAGCTTCTTATTGTAAGTAGCTGAATATTACCAGCAAAGCACATCAAAATAAAATGTACCCAAGTTGCTAGGTAAGACCTAGGATGTTTCAACTTGAAAGTAGAAGAAAACATGTACACGTATATTCTCATCAAACTTTGACATTTGTTTTAGAAACCTAGAAGTTTTCTTGTTTCTTAGGGGAAAATAAATAGGTCTTATTTTTATTCCACCACCACTTGTCCTTTAATATGACATTAAGATTAATTTTGATGGTACGTGAAACTAAGCAGATAGAAACTATGCCAGTAAACTATGCATGAGTTATTTTCACAATTTATCACAATTGTGATAAATTTAAGTATTCCTAAAAAATCCAAATTTACAGAAATCTCAACAGTTCTTATTCTAAATGCTAATATTAAAATCAAGATTGAATTTGTTATGTTTTAATAAACCTATCATTTTAACTTTTTATTTAACTTTTTTATTTTACAAAACTAATAATTAAGTTAACCTTGTGTAGCTCTTAACTTACAATAGACATTTTAACTTTTTTGTATAATTATTATTTGTTTCTTAATTATTGCCCTAGATGTCGAGTGTGTTGGATTTTCTATAATAATTTAGGATATATTACATGAAATCAGTAAATGTTCATATTCAAAACTAAAATAGTTGGAACTAATGTTTATGTATTTTATATGTATCTAGCTGCAGTTGGATGAATATTTAATAAAGTAAAGTAAATCTCAAAGTGCCACTTTAAATGATCTCAGTATTTAATCTGCATAACAAATTATTTATGACCATACTATTATAGAATGATGGCATACCATATGATCATAATATGGAATTATTTATTTCTTCATTGACCTTCTAAATTTTGTTTGTTGGGTTATGGGTTCCTCCTCAACTTGCTATCTCCTTATGTTTTAGGAGACTGTTAATAATTCTTGTCCATTCTAAATACACATAGTCAAAATGAAAAAAGAAATTTACCAGCAAGTTTCTGCTTGCTATACAGGATTGGGAAAACAAAGTTTATCTTATATTTTTTCTCATTACCAAATCATTCTTCAGAGACTTTCAGACAGTCTCTCAAGAAAAAGAAAACATTCCTATTATTTCTAGCAAGAATTATCATCTACTCAGGTAAACATTTGGAGAAATTTTGTAAAAGTACTTAGGAATTAAAATATGAAAATAGCCAGGCACACTAGTGCACAACTGTAATCCCAGCAGCTTGGGATGCTGAGGCAGGAGGATCACAAGTTCAAAGTCAGCCTCAGCGACTTAGTGAGACCCTAAGCAACTCAGTGAGACCCCTGTCGTCTCTAAATGAAGTATTTTTAAAAGGGCTGGGGATGTGGCTCAGTGGTAAAGTGCCCCTGGGTTCAATTCCCAGTACAAAAAAAAAAAAAAATCTGAATGTAACTTTATAACATGGACAAGATTTATTAATGTCTTATAATCATTAAAAAATTTTTCATATGTATTTGCTGCCATTGATGTCTTGATTGCTTAAATAGCCCAGTGAATATGTGCAAAGATTTCAATGAAAAAGAATATGAATTTAACTTAATTTTTTTCTCCTGTGAAATAAATTCACATCTACAAACTTTTGATTTTTCAGAAATTAGAAAATAATTTTTAAAGGTTAAAGATGACAGCTTCTGTATCTTATCAAGAAGTCAGAGTGCAGTTTGTGAATTTGTCATAAGTGACATCATTTTTATTACAATTGATCATCATATTTTGCATTTAGTTTTGTATTGTGACTACTTTAAAACCTGTTATAAAGTTATCTGGAGTTTTCAAAAGTATTTTATGTTAACACTATCAGTAACAATTTGAAGTAGTTTACACAATACCTGTGGATTTTATTCTCTTTTTGTTTCATGTTCAAATCCATGTTAGTTGCTGTACTTAGTTTCATTATTGCAATTGCATTCCCTAAATTACAAGAGTTAGCAGATCTTGCATTGGAAGTGAATTTTGAAACAAGCATCATGTTCAACTTAAAGCTCTGAAATTGCAACTTACTTTTTGCATTTATTATGCACTTACTTGAAGTACAGAAACGAATAGTTTTTCCTTAAAAGATACACTGTGACCAATGAACTTTTTCAGTCATTCTACATAGCAACATGTATCTGATTTCCCAAAACACATTTCTGGAGGGATATCAATGCTTTATTCTACAAATTTTAAGTCCCTGTGCTGCAAAACAACCTCTTAAGAATAAACGTTTTGATCTCCTATTTTTCTCACAAGCCTTTCATAAGAAATTATTGGAATGACAACAGGAAATTTATTCTGTTAAAAGATTTTTACTTATTAATAGATAAAATTTTGATGAGCTGTTTTATTGTTGGATGCTGGTATTTTCATTTTCTTAAATAATCACGATTTAAAGTTCGTTTTAGTTATGCATATAAATCCAGTAGTTTTTACTTTTGATACTTTATAAAAATTTTACTGTACATTCTATATAAACATTCAACTAAAATTAACTTCCTTTAAATATTTAGGTGTCAGACAAAGAGAAAATTGACCAACTTCAAGAAGAACTTCTACATACTCAGGTAATTCTAATGAGTAAGAAACCCAGGGTCTTTTTTTTAGTAATCCAAAGTAAGTTTGATGATGTGGAAGTTTGGAAGTTTACTTTTTCAGCAAAGCAGTATTTGAAATTGTTATCGATAAACGCTTATTATCACTAAGAGAGAAAAGCTAATTGAGAACTACGAAGGAACTATATAAGTATTAAATTAACTTGTTTATGTGTGAAAACTCCTTTTGAGTGAATGTTCCTAATTTAGAAGGTAAACTACTATGGAAAAAGGAAGAAAAATGGTTTGTTCTTACATAAACTCACACATTTTTATGTTGATAAGATTATTTCTTTAATTGGTAACAGTTAAAGGAATTTGAGTTGAGTCTACCACATGAGTCTAGTGAGCTCTCAGAAATCTTTTTCTTTGCTTCTCTGAAGTCTAAAACCAATCAGATGGTGCTTTTCTAAAGGTATTTGTGATTCTACTTTGAAAGCTGTTCTTTAGTAGTTGGTAAAAATCATCATTTTAAAGATCTGTTCTCTGAGTAGCTAACTTTTGAAGTGTTAAGAGTAGATGACTGTCTAGTGCAAAATTCCTTATCACTCCATCATCTGTTATTCTACATGAATAACAGTAATGTACAATCATTAGAGTTATTTTTAAAAGTTAAAAGAGTTATCATCTTCGGTTTTTCTATTTAGGAAAAGAAACAAGGGTCAGTCTGGGTGAAATTAAACACCTAGTATGTACATTTTGAGTCCCAGGTTTCCTTGATTTTTTTTCATTGAGTCTCATATCAGATTATATACTAGACTCACCTATGCTCTAAATGGTACCATATTTTTTTATTTTGCTGTTTATGTATTTATTTGTAGAGCATTATAGTTGTATATAGTAGTTGGGTTCATTTTGACAAAATCATACATGGCGTGGAATTTGATTTCAGTCCCTGTTTCCTCCCTTCCCTACCCTCCTCTTTCCCCACATTCTCCTTCTTCAACTGATCTTCCTTTCGCTCATTTGTTTATTTTTGATTGATACTTTCTACATATACATAAAGGTGAAATTCCCTGTGGTACATTTATATATGCATATAACATGATTTTGTTAAATTCATTCCGTATTTCCTTCCCTTTCTCATTCTTTTTCTTTCCCTCTGGATCTCCTTCTACTCTGATGGTCTTCCCTACATATTTATGATACTTACCATCCCTCTTTACTACCTTCTTTCCCTTATTTTGCTCTAGTTTCCACATAAAGAGAGAAAACATTCAACCCTTAGTTTTCAGAGTCTGACTCATTGCACTTAGCATAATGTTCTCCATTTTCTCCATTTACCAGAAAATATCATAATTTCATTCTTCTTTTTGGATGACAAATATATGAAAAAAGGTTCAACATCTAACAATCAGGGAAATGCAGACTTAAGCTGCACTAAGATTTCGTCTCATTCCCGTCAGAATAGCAGTTATCAAGAACACAAATAATAATAAATGCTGGTAGGATGTGGAGGAAAAGTTACACTTTGGTACGTTGTTGATGTGACTACAAATTAGTGCAGTCACTCTGGAAAGCAGAATGGATATCTCTCAGAATATTAAGAATGAAACCACCATATAACCCGGCTATCCTGCTCCTTGGTATTTATCTAAAAGAACTAAAAGCAACATAGTATAGTGGTACAGCAGGGGTTAAGAATCACTGGTGTTACTGATGTGGGCTCACTGTGGGGAGGAGAGGAGTGAGCAGGCAGGAGTGCGTGCTGGACCTGCCTTGGCCATCTTCACTGCTCAAAGTGATCTGGACAGCAGCAGGTAGCCTGGCTGCCGCCAGGAGGAGGAGAAAAGGTCATCAGTCTGTCTTGTCTCTCTCTCCACTCTCAGGAAGGGCAAGAGGGAGCAACTGCTACAAATATACTTTTAGAAAAAACCTCTAAGCCAGTCGCGGTGGCGCACGCCTGTAATCCAAGCGACTTGGGAGGCTGAGTCAGGAGGATCGCGAGTTCAAAGCCAGCCTCAGCAACTTAGCGAGGACCTAAGCAACTTAGTGAGACCCTGTCTCTAAATAAAATACAGAATAGGACTGGGGATGTGGCTCAGTGGCCGAGTGTCCCTGAGTTCAATCCCCAGTTCCAAAAAAAAAAAAAGAAAGAAAATAACCTCTTGGTTGAATTTTTTAACCTTCCTCTATAGATCAGCAATAGGATTTTCTTATGTTCTCAGCTATTTAGTATTTTGTTGGGAGAACAGGTGGCACACAGGCTAATATTCTTCATTATGATACTCACGCTAGCATTCAGATGAAATGACAGAATCTTCTAGAAGGATAAATGAACTTGAATGCAGTTTCTAGCCAACATAAAGATGAAAATGGACATCACTGAAGACCTCTATCAAAAAGTTAAAATTCTTTGCTGGGATATGATAGGCCCTTAGAATCTTGAGAAAAAGTCCAAACACATCACAGCTACCATGGGTTCAGTGTTGTAATAAAGTGGTGTTAAAGACTTTCCTGCTATGGAAAAGTGGATTTTGGATTAAAGACCAAAGAAGGAGAGATCACCTGTACTGGAAAGCAATTAAAGCTTTTCAGTATGTTCATGACCATTCTTTAGAAGATGCTCATTGGTATGTGAAAGCAGATGATTATACATATGTCATAAAGACAATTTGAGATGGCTGCTTTCAAAATCTTGACTCTGAAGAACCTGTTTACTTTGGGAGAAGAAATACTGTATAGCAGGGTTGCATGAGTGGGCAAGCAGGATATGTACTAAGCCAAAAAGCCTTGAAGAGATTTGGTGGTGATGCATTTGAAACAGTCAAATGTACACATAGTTCCTCCATTGAAGACTGGGAAATTGCATTGGAATTGTAAATGTAAAACTGGAGATTTCCATAGATAACTACTAGAAAAGAAACTTTTCATCCCTTTCTGCCAGAACACTGCCTAATCAAAGATTATCTGCACAGAACTGTTGGTACTGTTAGTATACCTATTATCCTTCTGTAGAGATCCTGGTTACTGTTCTGATCTCATAGTTTCACTCTGTTGATTGTGCAGTAAGCAAGTATACCTTGTTTATCATCTTGGTCTGAGTGGCTATTTATATAGATATCATCCTGCCTTGCCTGAGAAATTGAAATAATTCAAGCAAACAAAACTGAAGATCTAAGAGTAAAATTAGGAACCCCTTGTAAGAAAAGTGTGAATGAACTGAGGTAAAATGTCCAGCATTGCAATGAAGAAGGACTTCTGCATTTTTTACATAGAACCCTGAAATCCCAGTGAGGAATTAATTCTGAGTGAACATTCCATATAGAAATCTTTCAAATGACTAAACTGATATTGTGAAGTCTCTTAAAACATTTTGATATGGTAATATATGTGTATGCACATACATACACTCATAACACACATATATAAAGAGCTTAAGTTTTTAAAGCTGTGGCAAAGAACTAGAGGAGATTTTGTTGTTGACTTTTGACCATGTATATTTTTGTCATTGAGAAAATAGTTTACTTTGCTAAAACTGCAGTGCACTATGTAAAATACACATTACTAAACAGATCTGCCTTGAAGAAATTTAGAAGGAAATATGGTTGCTCATTGTTGTTCATACTTAATTGCAGTGTGATATAAATGAACCACTTACCCTCCCCACATGCGTAGTTATATAATGAAAATTTTATTATGGTTATTTATAATTGGTAATATCTATTCAAGAAGGAGGTAGACTAACAATGGCACTTATCCTAAAGTACATTAATAAAACTACTTTTTTTTTTTTTGGGTGGTGCTAGGGATTGAACCAGGGCCTTGTGCTTAACAGGCCAAACACTACTAACTGAGCTATATCCCCAACCCCCAATACTACATTTTGCAAGTTAAAAAATGCACTAGTCTCACAGTTATCCCTAGATTAGTAGCATCAGTAGCCTTTAGGAGTGTATTAAAAATGGCAGATTCTTGTCTCTACCCCATTCTGGGAATGGAAACTAGCAATCTTTGTTTTGAAAAGCTCTCAAAGTAACTGTGATGTGTCCTACAGTATATTATTGTTCTTGAATGTTGCAAGAGGCTAATAGCACATTTCTACAGTGTAGCTGCAGTTGACCTGTGTTCTAAAGAATGAAAATGTAGACACCAAAGTAGATTCCACATTTACAAAGAAATGAGCTAGTGGAAACCCTGCCACCCTTGTGTATACATTATCAACCCTTTGACTTGTGCGGTTGTAGTTACTAGCCACTACACATTGACACAACACTTTATGCAGAATTCATAATATAATAAACCCATGGAATTTGCTATGTCAATATCAATGATCTCCAGTAGAAAGAAATATGAAGGCCACCTGAGAAATTTAAACTTTCATAGTAAAAAAGGATGAAAAGAAACAGATGGAATTGTTTAACAATATGCTGTTTAACCCAGTATGTACCAAATACTATAATTTCAACATGTAATCCATGTAAAAATATTAAATGAGATACTTTATGCTTACAGCGTGTACTTACAGACCAGCCATATTTTAAGTAGTTTCTTGTGACTTATGACTGTCATATTTGACAACAGTGATCTACCAGAATTTTGTTATATGTGCTTTTAGTAGATATAAATGGATCTGTAAAAAATGTTTATAGTACAGTGTAATCTGTTTTGTATAATATGATTCAACTATATGTTTCTTTTAACTTGGTTTAAGCTGGACATTCTCAGGATAGGATCATGATTAGCTGTTATTTACTTTGTTGTAACACTTTTTAATCAAAAGATTAAATCCTAAAAACTTTTCTAAGAAATATTTTCTATTATGAAAACTGTGATATAGGTTATGTATAAACAGTCTGCTGATTAAAGGGAGAGTGAGTGCTTCTTAGTAATTGCCTTGTACATTTTTAAATGTTTAGAAGAAATAAGAACTAGGAAGACCAGTTCACAAGGATCATATTTACTTAAGAAAAAGAATGTGTTACCAAGCAACTGCTTTGACAGAATACCCTCTTTGAATGTATTAGTTGTCTTTACAATCTGTTTTTATATCATAATTTTAAATACTGACATGTTTTCTTTGGGCATTGGCATTTAACAAAACCAAAGAGTATGAACCTCTGACTCAGACAAACCTATATTCAAAACCTCTGTTCCTCCACTAACACAAGCTGGGTGGCCTTGGGCAGTCTACCAAACATCCCTAACCTTAAGATCTTACTCTGCATAACTCCTGCCACGTGGGGTTTTTAGGATGACTAAGGGAGTTGATCCATGGGAAACAACTTAGTAAATGGCTTGTCACATGCTACATGCTCAGGTATTGTAGTTATATGATATGATATAGCTTTATATCATATCATCAATTAAAATAATTTGGAAATGGAAAGAATCTGAATTTTTGTCAAATGGCCCTATAATGAAAGCCTTAAATTTTGATATAATAAGAACTACTGCCTTTTTAGGGTGTACTTTAGAACTTACTTTTAAAAATTCTTACATATTTAATATTTCTAAATAACAGGTTTTTCAATGTAAGCAATTTATAAAGAATTTTTTAAATTAAATGCTAAATTATAATAAAAAATTGTGAATTTCACTGTATAATCAGTTTTTTTTTCATTATTGCCTTATAAGCCTTTTAAATGTAATAGTCATTTTAAATAGACAATATAACTTCAAAATTTGGGAAGATTTTAATTTGGACTTACTATTTATTGAGCCATCTTTTTCTTACATAGTTTTATGTATTATTTTTTGCAGTTAAAGTATCAGAGAATCTTGGAACGTTTAGAAAAAGAGAACAAAGAATTGAGAAAATTAGTATTGCAGAAAGATGATAAAGGGATCCATCATAGGAAGTTGAAGGTATTTTACTTTAATTTATTCTCAGAACTTTGATACATACTGTTGTACATTGATACCAGTTTTTAAGGGACTGTAAAATGTTTTGTTATTCTTTTATTTCCAACTTAATGTCAACATTCCACAAATTTGTCTCCAAGATTTATTTTATACTGGATCCATACAATCTTAATTTCTTGTAATTTCTTATGAATTTATTTTTCTGAAATAAGTTTATTTTTAGGCTTAATTTCTACATCTATAAAATTAAAATTATTAATTTGATGAACATTTAACTATGACATCATCATTGCCTTACTATAATTTCTAGTGAATGACTGGGCCAGTGTATTTGATTTTTAAAAATTAACATTCATCTTCTAAGGGAAGCTTCTTCAGCATTTATAGGAATTTTTGAAAAAACTTTCGCTGGTATTATTATCAGCCCATTGGTAATTACCACTGTGTATAAATTAAATCTTCTTATCTCCCACCAATCTAAGCCATATGTACTTAATGAAGTTAAAGTAATTCATTTAGCTTAAATGTTGTAAGTAAGCACAATATCAGAATAAGTACTCTTGTCACATAACATTCCATAGCCAAGGTCCAAAGGTATCATTTTAGTTTAAAGAATATGTTGGTAGCTCTGGCTCATGACAGCACAAAATAAATAAATAGCATGGCATTGTTTACACTGGCTCTTGTAAGCTGAGAAAAGCCATATCTATAAGTAACCATATGTTCAGAATTTACCTGAGAAATGGCATTTTCTCTTGTAAAATGCATTGGTAATGAAAATTTTTTGCTTATTTTTAGATAGAAGGATTGGCAGTTGCTTGCCATTTAATTACTTCCAGGTATAATAGATTAAAGGAACTTTAAGCCCTATTGTTCCTGTTTTGGCATTAAAACATCTTAAGAAAATAAAAACCTATCTTTAATTATTAAATGTTGATGGTTATCTTTTTTTCTAGACCTATTTGCTTATGATTTTGGTCATCAGATATTTTATTTTAAGCTTATTATGCGCAAGACACCATGTTCTTTCCTGGTCTACAGAGAAGCAATCTAGGATGTCTGTTGCAGATGCTCTAACATAGTAACCTTCCCAGGTGTCAGAGGAAACTTAATTTCTCTTACTGGCTTAACAGACCTCTTGTTGATCATCTCTCTAGTTTTATCCTCAGATGTGCACTTGTACATGCTCTCTACCCATTTTATTTTCTCCCTGTTAAGCACATACACCCCATACTTGGCAGAGAATAACTTCCTTATCAGTTGGTTCCCTGGCCTCTTTTATGACCTTTTCGGTATTAATGGTCTTCCTCCGTTGACATTTAATATTAGCTCATCAGTATTAATAATTTCCTTTTATCATTTAATTAGGTTAGGACATCCTGAATTTATCTCTGAATTAAACTGAAACTCTAAACTGAAGATGAAAATAGCATTTTATTCTGTAGTATTTTAATGTTTACTATGAATATATATTTATGTAACTGGAAAAAGCAATATAATAATCACAGAAAAACAATTTGAACATACTAAATTTTTTTCTCTAGATACATCCATAGTATTTTTTCCTTAATGTTTTCACTCTTTAATTTTTTTAAAATTTTACAGAAATCTTTGATTGACATGTATTCAGAAGTTCTTGATGTTCTCTCTGATTATGATGCCAGTTATAATACACAAGATCACCTACCACGGGTAAGTGAAAAATTAGCACACAGTGAACTTGCTCATTAGCATAAATCATCTTAGCTTCTTAGAAGTTTTATGTATCTATACACATAATGCATGCATATTCATATATATAAAAGACATAAACATACATAATTTTTTACCTGTATAATCTTATTTATGTGTTCAGGTGATATCTTAAGCACTATTATCTGATTCTTTATTTTGCTTCATATAAATATAAACATTTATGTATTACATGTATTTATGTGTTATAAAGGAAGACTATCAGGTATTTGGCATTATAAATTCATTAGATTAATAATAGTAAACCTGAACCATGAATTAAATTAGGTACACAAATGAAATTTAACCTGATAGAATTTAAATGTATTTCTAAAGAGTAAACTACCTATGGAAAGATTTGTGGATAGTTAGTAACCTAGTAGTAGAAAAAGTGGTTTTAATTGATAAACACAAGTTTTTTAAAATTAAAATTTGGCTATAAATAATGGATCTAATTAATGTGTTGCTGTTTATACTATTTAGTGTGCCTACATGTGTCAACCATCATTTTGTTATGGGTTTTCAAAAACTCATTTTTTAACTGTATTTTAAAAGACTAAAAAAGCACAGAACAACATTCTGTATCTAAACTAATTTTTTATCTGAGAAATATGAATGTTATTTGCTTTGTGATAAGGTTGTTGTGGTTGGAGATCAGAGTGCTGGAAAAACAAGTGTATTGGAAATGATTGCTCAAGCACGAATATTCCCTCGAGGATCTGGGGAGATGATGACACGTTCTCCTGTGAAGGTAGGAAAACAGCCATCTGAATGAAGTGCTTCAGGAGTGACCACTTGATGAAGGCTATTCATTCAGTGGGAGTGAAGACTTTTAGCTAAAAGAAGAATTTTTGTGTAGTATTTTGAATCATGTCTAGTGTAGAAATCAGTAGGAGGCACAACCAGAATGTGCATGTGGCAGGCAGGAGAAGAGGGTATGGGAGAGGACAGTGGAGGTACAGTGGCTACCCAGGCTGTACTGAGCTATGGTGAGGCCTTTGGATTTTACTGGGAATAAGATACATGAGAGATTGAGGAAGAGAATGAGAATATTGGAAGTGAAATTATTATAGATAGTTTTCTAGTTTTATTGTAAAAAAGAGAAAAGAAATACGGCAGTGACAATTGAAATGTTGTATCAAGGGAAAAATTTGAAGGTATTTATATGCTGCTTATATTGATAAATGGGAGGAAAAATAATGTAAGAAAAGGAACCCATTGCAAAGTCATTGAGGTCAAGGAGGCCAGAACTTACTGTACAAGTTGTTCTTATATAGAAATACTAACAATTCATGGATGCTCACATGAACAAAGTAAGTGGACACAGTCTTTCATTAAACATATATTTGGTGAGCTCCTTATATGTGCCAGTACTGTTCTGCGTAGTATGCTGGCAAACAAACAAACAAAAAGATCCTTGTCATAATGGAGAGTACGTCCTGGAAGAGGGAGACAAACAACAAACATAACAACTAAATTATCAAGTATGTTAGATGGTAAGTGTTATGATAAAAGAAAAAAAGTGGAGCTAGGCAAGTGGAATAGAGGAAACAGGGTAGTGGTAGATTGCATTGAGAAGGTGGCATTTGAACGAAGGTTTGCAGAAAGTGAGGTAGTAGTCATGTGCAGTCATGTTCCAAGCAAAGAGAATAGCTAGTGTACAGCCCCTGAAGTGGTTGGAGGAGGGAGGCACTGTCATATTCAAAGAACAGTGGAGACACCAGTGTGATTTGACCAGAGTGGGTAGAGAGTTGTGGCAATGTCACAGGGATAATGGAGGACTGGGTGAAGCAGATCATTAGGTCTTGCAGACCTTTGCAAAAACTGTGATTTTTATTTTGAATAAAATGAGGTACCAGTGCAGAATTTTGAGCAGAGTAATATTGCCTTTTCGAGAGTCTGGCTGCTGTGTTAAAACTAGACAAAGGCAAGATAGATAGAATCATAGAGACCAGATAGGAGGTTATTGGATTATCCAGTTGACCCTCGGATTGGTGAAGTAGCGGTGAAGGTAATAAGAAATGGTTGGATTATGAATCCGTTTTGAAAATAGCAGCAACAGGATTTCTTGCCATATTTGATATGGCAAGAGAGGATATATGCTAGTAATGAAGGAGATTGTGGACCTAAACACAGGACAATAAGGGAATGTGTGAAGGTCCAGCTGATGCAATAGGAGGGGAACCAGGACCTTACTAGGAGTCAGGTGAAAATACAGTGAGGAGGAAGAAGTGGTCAGTGAGGTCAAATGCTGCTGAAAGGTAAAGATGAAGGCTGAGAAGCAGTCAGCCAGGTTCAGTGACCAGATATCATGGCACATGGCTATAATCCCAGTTACTTAGGAAACTGAGGCAGGAAGATGACAAGTTCAAGGGCTGCTTTGGCAACTTCTGTCTCAAAACAAAATTAAAAGGTCTGGGAATATAGCTCATTGGTAGATTACTTGCCAAGCATGTGCAAAACTATGGCTTCGATTCCTAGTCTCTAGTACTAGGGGGGAAAAAGGACTTGAAAAGCAATCATTCAGTTTACCAGTGAAGGCACATAAATGGAATGTGTGGAAATTTTTTGATTGCTTCTGCTTCCTCAGTGAAACAAGAAGCCAAATTGTCAGCTGTTATATAAAGAGATAATTGCGACAGGACAAAGAAATGAAGACTTTGTGAGATGTGGAGGTGGCTGTAGTAGTGAATTGATGAAGTCAAGTAGTATTAGGATTGATGAGTTAGAAATGCCCATTAAGATCTATAGACATAATTTTAAAGTGAATTTGTGTGGGGTTTTTTGTATTTGTTTTGTTTTGTTTTGTTGGCTTTTTTAATTTTTTTTTCCTTGTTCTTCTTTCTTTCACATTTAGCTGGTGGAGTGGGTATGGAGTAATTAAGAAATAGAAAATTGGAAATCACCAAGAATTACAGCTAGAGTAGTGGTAGAAAATGAGACAATGAGCTGATATTAAAATCTTCAAGAAGTGAAATCTGTTTATAATTGAAACAAGGAGTATTGGGCAGTCTAGTATGATTGAGACAGGTGTGTTTTTTTGAGTCTGGCTACCAATTGGACCATGACGTGTGATACTTGTTCCTTCTTCATTGTTCTCTGCTATTTAGTGAATGTACCACACTTTATAAATCCATTTTACCATTAATGGGAATTTGGGGTACCTCCAACAGCCCAAAGTGAGCCTATGCTTCATATCATAATTCATGATCAATTGTAAAAACATTGGAACCCACTTTTTGCATTGTTACTAGTACCCTAATTGTAGAGGTTGTGTGGGAAAAAATTAACTTTGTTCTTGTGAGTAGTTAGAGTATGGGCAGGTTTTCTTGAAGCACATAAAGCTGGCCTATTTCAAGTTGGCCATTAGATTTCTAATATTTTATCTGGGTTTCTCGTTCTTGATGGATCCTGTGCTCCATATTTTTGTCTCCCCAGAACAATGAAATTGGTAAAGTCTTGACTTAGCATTTTAGCCTCTTCGCAGCTACTCTCTGCTTGGTTTTCTAATATTCACAAGTCTTGAAGGGAAATAGTGCACAGGATGTAGGACCTAGTTTTGTGGGGGGTTCACTTCTGCAGTGTATTTTTTCTAGAATCTTGGCACCTTAGGAGGTCATGGCAGCTTGATAAACCTGAACTCCAGTTTTGTCTAGTCAACCCAGCGTAACTGCTGCAGGTTTCAGGCTTTTCTCTTGGGCCTCTGCCCTGTGTCACAAATGCTCTGTTGGAAAACAGCTGCAGGAAAAGCCCCTGCAAATCCTTTGGGATCCTGGACTTTGTCCGGGATGTGCCATAGTTGCTTTTAGCAGCTATTTTATCTAACCTGGTAGCTACTGGAAGGAATTGTGTTTTAAAAGTAAATAGTAAAGGGGCTGGGGATATAGCTCAGTTGGTAGAGTGCCTGCCTTGCAAGCACAAGGCCCTGGGTTCAGTCCCCAGCACCGCAAAAAAAAAAAAAAAAAGTAAATGGTAAAATTATAGAGAGGCTTGAAAAGTTACAATTGCCAAATTAAGGAATGTGAAATTTAGAAATTCTCATAAAACCCTGACCATTATTTTTTTAAAAAAATATTCTTGTCCAAGGGCCACTCCTTGGGTAAAGCCTCTATGTCTCTCTTAACAGTCATTGCTATTCTCATCTATAGCACCCTAGGTTTTGCCACACTGTTCTGTCCTGTCTAGGTATATTTTTCCCAGTATGTAGTAAGGCCTAAAACAGGGCCAATCAACTGTGTTTTCCTAATTGCAACACTTGACAAATAATTCATACAATTATAGATGTTGAATAAATGAATATCCTTTACCTAAATTCACCTTTGAAGTTAAGTGCAAGACTTTGACTTTTTAAGTTTCAGCATATTCTTCTGCATGACATTGACTAGGGAATGAAAAGGGCAGGAGCATTTGGTAAATCACAAGATATGAAGTAGCCAGCAATCTTGTTGTAAATTGCAACATATGTGATATATACATGAACAATACAGAACTGCCATGGTGATAGCTCCAAGGGATGCTCCAGAAATACAGTGTGAAGAACTTTCAAATATGTGCACTGCAGTGGCTCTGGCTGGACCAGCTAAATGCTGTAGAATTATTGTTCGCTATAAATGTGTCATTAAATCTCTTTTCTGTAATTTCAGGTGACTCTAAGTGAAGGTCCTCACCATGTGGCCTTGTTTAAAGATAGTTCTCGGGAGTTTGATCTTACCAAAGAGGAAGATGTAAGTAGAATTCATTTGAGGCGTATTTGTGTAACTTTATAAGCCCAATGAACTTATAAGACAATTAAGTGGAATATTGGTGAACTAAGATTTTCTTAGAATTTTGTTATCTTCCTTTAATAGCTTGCAGCATTAAGACATGAAATAGAACTCCGAATGAGGAAAAACGTGAAAGAAGGTTGTACAGTTAGCCCTGAGGTAAGTGTTGATTTATTTCAACAGTGTTTTAGCCAGGCTCAGTGGCACATGCCTATAATCCCCAAGACTTGGGAGTCTGAGACAGGAGGATCTCAAGTTCAAAGCCAGCCTCAGCAAAAATGAGGCACTAAGCAACTCAATGAGAACCTGTCTCTAAATAAAATACAAAACAGGACTCGGGTGTGGCTCAGTGGTCAGGTGCCCCTGAGTTCAACCCCTGGTACCAAAAACAAAACAAAACAAAAAATGCTGTTTTATAGAAGTGCATTGTTTATAGTTTCAAATATTGCAGTTATGGTATTGATGTTTGATTATTATGTCTGTTCAAAGATAATTTTTTGAAAAATGAGATTTTTTGAAAAATATTCTAAATATATCATTTTTGAGGATAATATTTAGAATAATTAATTTTAGGATTAGAACAACTTTTTTTCTGAATGCTGTATCTGAATGGATGAGATGCTAAATTTTCAGAATATATAACTCCAAAAAAGTTATTAACAACCTCCCCCTGCAAAATTATTTTTTTTCTTCCTGAATAGACTATATCCTTAAATGTAAAAGGTCCTGGACTACAGAGGATGGTGCTTGTTGACTTACCAGGTGTGATTAATGTAAGTAGATACAAAGAATGATTTTATTTTTATTTCTATTTTGGAAAACATTTATAATGACATTTAAAACCTTTTTTTCAAGACTGTCACATCAGGCATGGCTCCTGACACAAAGGAAACTATTTTCAGTATCAGCAAAGCTTACATGCAGAATCCTAATGCCATCATACTGTGCATTCAAGGTAAATCCAAAGATTATAGTTACATTTGTATGATTTCTTTAGTAATCCAAGCTTTGCTCTCAATAATGCACATTATGTAAACATATAAGGCAAATAGGTGTCTACTTTTCCTTTTGTTCGTTTTGTTTGCAACAGAATTGAGGTTGAGAATATTTTGATAATTTTCATTCTAGGAATCATAGAAATTTTTATTGTTCAG
>JAJEJO010000364.1:191484-301138 GCA_020662805.1 Glaucomys volans
GTGTCTTCTTTATTTAATTGTAAAGACATAGACTTCTGGGTTCAGAGTACAAAATCTGTAACTGGATTGCTTAGTTTCAAATCCTGGCTTTACCACTTGCTAGCTGTGTAATCTTGAGTACATTATTCAACTGTTCTGAGCTTTAGATTTCCTCATCTGGTGGAATGAAGATATTAATGGTACTGTCTCATAGGTTTTGAAGGTTTAATGAATTAAACAAATATGGTAAAGTGGTTGGAATAATGCTGGGCACAAACGTGTTTTTTTATATACATGACAGCTATCATCTCTGAGTATTAGTATTATTATATCATTATCCCCCATATAACAACAACTTTAGACTTTGTGTACCCATCCCCACTGCTATTGCATAGAATGTGTCCTTTTCATCTTATACCTTGTGGGACTAATCCTCTGTGTCAGGAGTCTCCCAAACAGACCAGCCCTAGATTCAGTGATTCTATAGAGAAGAGCTCACAGAACTTACCACATAATCATACTTACACCTACGATTTATTACAGTAAAAGGGTACAATGGAAGTCTGGAGGCAACAAGTTGCTCATTAGAGACTCCACACCTGAGGATTTTTTATCAGATGCTGGTCAGATAGGCACTTTCGTGTACAAAAATTCCAGACTCCCAAAAGGAAGGCATGTGTTCAGCATAAACCATATTGCTTGCACAATAAACCACTGTTATTTAGAGTAAGTTTTATATCAGTATAGGAAATTGTTTACCAGTTAAGTTCCCAGACATCAGGAAAAGGAAGCAGGCCTTTTTCGGGATTCTCTCAGGCCTGCTATGTTTACTCTTTCTCCATACCCTCCATGACCTCCGTGGTGCCTTGTTTTTAAGAGTAAGGCCTGTTGTTGGTTTTATTGGTCCTGATGTGGAGGAAAGAAGTGAAGTAGAAACAAATTTCTATGGGCTCCATTTCTCTCCAGTCCTTTCATTTTTTTCTCCTTTCTAGGATAGTCCGTTTGAATTTCATTTGAAGTGCAATTAAAGTGTATTTCGTTTTTCTTTATGTCAGAGACTCAGCATTAGCCTAGATTGTAATGAGTCTTAGAGGAGAACTCCTACCCCAATATTACTCTGAATGGGCCTCGGGGGTAAAGACTCTTATATTGTATGTGAATGCTAGGTTTCTATGCAAATATATACTTTTCTGAGTTTAGAATCTAGTTTTTATCACACTCAGAAAAGAATTTTTGACACTGAAAAAGTAGAGAACCAGTGGGTCCAACTCTTAAAAAAGGAGTGGGGGAAGGAGAAAGAGGAAAGACTAAAAGAAGACAATCCAGCTTGTTTGGAGGTTAGATATTTGAAGACACTATGGGGAAATAATAATAAAAAGCTACTGTTTTTGAATGCTTTTCTTTGACTGGCACTGTGTTCAGTATCATCTCATAATCTCAATAACCTTTTCGAAAAAATTTAGTTGGTTAAGGCCACATAGCTAATCAGTAGCAGAGCAGGAATTCAAAGAAAGATTGACTCCAAAGTACTACATAGTTATTCCAAGTTTTAATTTTGGTGCCTATGTTTTATTAAGACATTTTTAGTGTAGTAAAATTAAATGTATTTGTTTTTCTCAAATAGCAGTTGAAATGCATTTAAATGCTTTTGTACAGATTTATTTTTCATCAACTTAACATGTATAGCCTCATTAATTGTTTTGCTTTCTAAATTGTATATTTTCCATTTAAAATTATGTAAGCTTCTATCTCACATTTATTTTTCCTCTTTTAAAAACAGATTCAACAGATAATTGAAGGAAAACTCTTCCCAATGAAAGCTCTGGGCTATTTTGCTGTCGTAACAGGAAAAGGTATGCAAAGATGGGTAGTTATTTTCAGTTGTTTTTTAAAATAATAAAGATTAATTTTCTTGGTGAAAATTTGGTCATCATCTTTCCCTTAGGAAACAGTTCTGAAAGCATTGAAGCTATAAGGGAATATGAAGAAGAATTTTTTCAGAATTCAAAACTTCTAAAGTAGGTATTTTACTAAAGTATTTTAAAATTTTATAGTGAGACAATAGCTTAAATTAAAATGTTTTCACTTAAAAATTCATTATTTTGTAGTTATTAGTTTAACATGGGCTTTTTTCCCAAACAGTGGTTTGTATCTAATAAGCAAGTTGTTTTTTTGTGGGGGAAGTGGTACCAGGGATACTCGACCACTGAGCCACATCCCCAGCCCTATTTTGTATTTATTTAGGGACAGGGTCTCACTTTTGCTGAGGCTGGCTTTGAACTCACTATCCTCCTGCCTCAGCCTCCCAAGCTGCTGGGATTATAGGTGTGCACCACCATGTACCACTATTTGACAGAATTGGGAACAGTCTGTCATATGGTATACAGATGCTGGCAAGATAAATTGCCCCTGGAGATGTGTACCCTGAAAGACAATACTCACACCTCCTACATTGTTTCACATAGAAAGTGATTTTTTAAAATGAACATTTTATGTATTCACGTTGCTCTTACAGTATTAGGGAAAGTTGGACTGGGGGTTTTAAAAGAATATCTCTAAATAAGATATTAACAGAATTTAATAGAAAATGAGATTGACTAAAAAGGAAGAGGTAAAAGGGCAACTGAATTATACTAAAGCTTTATTAGTAGAGTGTTTCTGGAAATAGAAAAGTGTATTTGCCAACAACCTGCAGAAGTATCTGTTGAGGAAGAACTGAAAGACATGGAACTGTGTTGCCCATACAGTAGTTGCTAGTCTGTGTGATTATAAAAATTTAAATTAGTTAATATTTGGTAAAATTAAAAATTCAGTTCATCAACTAGCCACACATTTTAAGGGCTCAGTAACCCTATATGGTTAGTAGTTACTCTATTGGAAAATGTAGAACATTTTCTTCACCACAGAAAGTTAATATTAGACAGTGTTGGTTAAAAGATGTAAGTGGCTATTCTCACAATACACAGTTTCAATCTCCAACTTGGTGGTAGTATTATTATCCTTTTACCATTTGAATGTATTTTAACCCTTGTTTGTTTAAATAGGACAAGTATGCTAAAGGCACACCAAGTGACTACAAGAAATTTAAGCCTTGCTGTATCAGATTGCTTTTGGAAAATGGTACGAGAGTCAGTTGAACAACAGGCTGATAGTTTTAAGGGTAAGTTGGATTTTTAAAATAAGCAAATTTAGACATTTTATTAGCTGGCAGCCTTTAGTATCCATTGTACTTTATTTTCTTTTAGACAATATGTGGAAAATGGAAAAACACAAACCTTCTGTTGTGGAAGTATAGGATTTTCCCTTTCAGAGGAAACATTTCTAGGAGCCATTGAAGAGTTTTTTTAAAAGTCAAGAAATTTGTTGTAATGCTTGAGAGGAAGCTTACTTACTAAACTGTACAGAACCTGGATTCTTCCTTTATAGAGATGAGAGGAAACCTGTTGGGAAGCAGAGCACCCAGTGCTTCAGTTATAGTTGTCCTGCTTCCTTAGTCCCACAATTTACTGCTCTAATCTTTCCTTACATAGTTTTACTGATGAGAATATAGTCTTCCCTTTTCCCATTTGGAAAATTTATATATTTATTCCACTTAGAACCTGAGCAGTCTTGTAAGTATTATTTTATTCCCATTTCAAAGAAGAGAATACAGGTGCAGAGTCATTTACACAACTAGTATCACATAGCAGTTAGACTCAGGATTTCTTAGTGGGGGGACTCCGGATCCTTCTCTTAGCAACTATACTAAGCTATTGCAGCTGCTTGTGAAGTGGAGAAACTAGAGTCAAAGAAAATATTTTAGACAGGTATTGCAATAATGAAGTTATAAGATGTTAAGAGCCCAGAGTACTAAGGAGCCATAGCATGCCCTCAGAAATCCAGGCAGAAGGTATGCAAGATAGCCTTTCTCCATTACATCTGGAAAGAAAGAGAGTCATAAACTTAAATACTTTCCTTCTTCCTCAGCAACACGTTTTAACCTTGAAACTGAGTGGAAGAATAACTATCCTCGCCTGCGAGAACTTGATCGGGTAATATATGTGTACCTCTTATATTTTGTATGTATTTTAATTTACTGTATTCTAGCAGAATTGATGTTGATGAGAGAAATCTGATAAGTTAGATTGCTTTGGTTTTGATTATAACATAGGAACAGTTATGTCTTCTAAAATAAATTATATAATATTAAAATATAATTATGAATCCTAAGATATCAAAACAAGTGTTGAAATGTTTTCTGAGAGTTACATAATATTCTTTAAAAGTCACAGACTGTTTATGTAATCAAGATTTTTTAAAAATTTACCTTTTCGGCATTTTCCTTAGAGAAGTAGACCCTAATTTAGTGGATACGGAATATTGTTTCTCCTTGATATTAAAATGCCTTTTTTTTTTTTTTTTTTTTTTTTTTTTTTTGCTGGGTTCCGGCATACCTATAATCCCAGCAACTCAGGAAGCCAAGGCAGGAGGATTGCGCATTCAAAGCCGGCCTCAGCAACAGTGAGGTGCTAAATAATTCAGTGAGACCCTGTCTCTAAATAAAATACAAAATAGGGCTGAGGATGTGGCTCAGTGGTTGAGTGCCCCTGAGTTCAATCCCCAGTACCACCCCACCAAAACAAAGCCATTTGTTGCAATACAGCATTTGTTTACTATTAATGTTACACTAAATAGATATTGTTTCATATAGCATCAGTTATATGGAAATCTTAGGTGAACAAATGCTATATGAAAAAGTGCTTTTGGAATTGAGCAAGGTGGACATTTATCAGCATTTATATCACCTTCTCTGTCCTTACCAGGATAATGATATTCCTAAAAAATAAAAGACTGGATTACAAGAGCATTTTTGTTAGTCCTACATACTTAAATATAAACTCAGCCTACCACCCTACCAAAGACTTCTTTTTGGTTTCTTCTGAAATCATGCCAGGGCAAATTTATTATCTTACGAAAATTTTACTTCTATGTCTATTGCCTAGAATGAACTATTCGAAAAAGCTAAAAATGAGATCCTTGATGAAGTTATCAGTCTGAGCCAGGTTACACCAAAACATTGGTGAGTATTTGAATTTGCCACTAATCCATTTTCTCAGTGACTTTACTTTTTGAATTAAATGAATTATGCAAACTTAGATGGATAAAGTAGTGTTTATTGTTGCATAAAATTGTCTTTGCAATATATATACTACTATAATCTAACCATTGAATTTCTGAAAGACACCTTTCTATGTGGTCTTTTAAAATCTTCGGCTTTACTTAATAGTTAATAAATATATAATCATGTTTTCTATAAAATCATTTAGGTCAAGTCTTTATAAATTATGTTTTACATAAATAGCAATCTCTTGGAACTGAAATTAATCATAGAGAAGAAAACTGTAGAGAAAATTATTTTATAAAGACAGTAGTATATATTCCCAAGTTCTCATTTTGGAGTAAGAACAATAGCTTTCTATAACACACACCTGCTATGTTTTGTACAGATCACATTTTCAAGATGTGTTTTTAATTTTTTTACCTTTTTACCTCTTCAGTATTTTTCCTAAGGTGAATTATCACTTGAATCTCTTTTAAAGTGAAGTATCACCTTCATTTTTTTTAATGTAAATTTGGGCATTCTTAAATTTGTTGGCATGGGCATTATAAACAAATAACTGTGTACCTCAAGCTGTATAAAAATAGCTTTGAAATTTTTGCACTCATATCTTAATTAACAAATTTTTTGTGCCTAAATTATCTTCCATATATGGTCTAAGGTATTTTTAAGAATTTATCATTCTTGTAGTAGAACTATTCTTACCATCCTTCATAGTAAATATTTTTAGTACCTATTCTGTTTGCTCAGTTAAAGGTTTTCACCACAGCAAGTCAAGACACCAGTGTTAGTCCTTAAATTTGAATTTGGTCTCACTAGTTTCCCTACCCAGTGCCCTTTCTCCCTCTGTAATGATCCATCCTCTTCTCTTAAAGCAGTCAATATTTACACTTTTTTTTCCTGTACTAGGATCAAACCCAGGAGTACTCTTCCATTCAGATACATCCCCAGCCCTTTTTAGTTTTTATTTTGAGACAAGGTCTCTTGATATGATTTGGATGTGAGGTGTCCCAGAAAAGCTCATGTGTGAGACAATACAAGAAGGTTCAGAGGAGAAGTAATTGGGTTGTGAGAGTCTTAACCTAATCAGTGAGTTGATCCCTTGAGTATTCACTGAGTGGTAGCTGGAGGCAGGTTGGGTGTGTCTGGAGGAAGTGGTTAATTGGGGGTATGACTATGGGGCATATATTTTTTATCTGGAGAGCGGAGTCTCCTCTCTCTGCTTCCTGATCACCATGATGTGAGTTGCTTCCCTCCACCATCCTCTCCCTCCATGATGTTCTGCCTCATCTTGAGCCCTCAGGAATGGAGCCAGCCTTCTATGGACTAAGATCTCTGAAACTGTGAGCCCTCAAATAAACTCTTCCTCCTCTATAGTTGTGCTGGTAGGATCATTTAGTCACAGCAGAGAAAAAGATGACTAAAACATCTCTCTAAATTCCCAGGCTTGCCCCTCAACCTCACAGTTAGGATTACAAGTGTTTACACCTGGCAATACTTGACCATTTTTTTTAATCTTACCACCCCCCCCCAAAAAAGAGACCTGATCTTATCTATATTTGTTAACTGATTAATCAAATATATTTGGCACAACTTACTATGTTTCTTATTTGTATTTGAAGCCATTGCAGTGACTTTGTGTAAGTCAGTTAGCTTTTGAATTTGCAAGTAACATATAGATACATACGTGTGTGTATAGATGTAAATATAGTACTAGTTGCTTTTTCAATTTGTATGAGGGTAATGTTCATAAAAAATGATTTATAAACTAAAAGATATAATCATGTAGTTTATGGGAAGGAAAACTGATCCTTCTGCAAATTAATTTCTGCCATCATCAAATGGAAAGCTTAGTTTTGTTTGGACAGACCAATCCTGAAATTAAAGAATACCTACACTGAAGCAAACCTCAAAGATAAATCTAATTTATTTAATACCAGGGGTCTAAAGGGAATAGTGACAGAACAAAGAAACTGTATTGCAAGATTGCCTATTGAAAAGGCAAGGTTGAGAGCTTCCACATCTGGCTGCTACAGAATATTTTTGTGAGCTGTCAGATCAGATGATTCTCTGTCATCTTTTCATCAACTTTTTTATCCAGACTCTAGAGCTTAAAAGGAACACAAATCACAAGAATAAGTCCTTAACCCAACTTCATCCAAATTTGAATGTACACTTGGTGTACATGGTTGATATTGCCTTCCAAGTTTTTATTAATATCTCTTTGCTGCATGATGTCTTTTGTGATATTTTAAGACACATGCCTAATGTCTATATAATTATTTAAATCATTGATCTGTATTTGGTGATCTGGAAGCAATGTTATAAGCACTTTAGCTCCTAACATTATCATTTTTCATTTATTTGTAGACATTGTACTGTATTTTAGTTATGTTTTAAGAAAGTTGTTAGGATTTTGATTTGACACATTGCATTGTAGACTGTCAGCATTTCTATAAAATGTACTTGTTTTTCAAGAACCAGTTGCAGATGTAAGTTGGAGATATTGACCTATCATTAACATGTGACTATCAACAAATATATGTCTTTTCCAGTAGGAGAGTTGGTTGGCTTTATAGATACAGACTTAGGGGGAAAAAAGGTACTCTGGTACTCTTGTAATTTTTGGTGAAAAGTATTGCTTATTTCAATTTAGTTTAAAAGAATGAAAGTAAAAGTATAATGGGAAGGCACAGTTGAATCCCCTAATTTAAGTTTGAGTAATTGAAGTTCTACAATATTATGATCAGAGATTTAATGGGTGCATTGTTGTTAGGTATCACAGAGACCAGGCGGTAAAAGCAAGAGACATGAGCCAGGTAGCTCTGGCTTAGCACAGGTGGAGGCAGGAAGCAGGAGATAGAACAGTAGATGTCAGCCAGATTATTCAGTCTTACAAGCCATGTTCAAAAGCTTATAATTTAGCCCATGAGTAGGGGCCATTGAAGAGGCTTAGATCAGACTTTTATTTTAGAAATGGAATACAGGTAGAGAAAACTAGAAGTAAGGAAGCAGTTGGCCGCTACAGTAAGAGGTGATGGTGGCTTAAATATGGGTAGTGGTGGTGCAGGTGAAGAAGAGGAGCTATTTTGGAGATAGTCAAGTGCTTACCTAAAAAACAGAATTGACAGGATTTAAGTGCTTTGTTGGGTAGGTAATGAAGAAGAGTTCATTAAGCAGTGAATACATTCATATTCAGCAATTACATTACTAGGAATATATGAAAATGAAGATATATTTGACAAAGATGAACACAGAAGAATCTTCACCTTGGTTTTGTTTATAAATGTAAAAAATAATGGACAGTAGCTTATTTTTTCTATTTGGAATTACATGGTATTTGGTTTTCCTACAGATTACTATGCTGCCACTAAAAAATATAGGATGTTGATATGAGAAACTACGTACAATATACATTAAGATTTGCAAAAAGCATTTATGAACTAGTATGAATAGTATGATCCACTTATGTAGGCACTATATTTTTTTATGATAAACTATGAAAAGTGTCTGTCTCCTAGAAAAGAAATTGTGGGGATGTATTACTTTCTCTATTGGTTGAAATTATTATATAGAGTAAGTTCTCCTTTTAAATTTTATTTATTCATTCATTTTTGGATACTGGGGATTGGACCCAGGAGCACTCTACCACTGAGTTACATCCCAGCCCTTTTTATTTTTTATTTTCAGACAAATTCTTGCTAAGTTAGGCTTAAGGTCTTGCTAAGTTTCTAAGGCTAGCCTGAAACTTTGGATCCTGCTGTCTTAGCTTCCCAAGTCGCCTGGGATTGTAGGCATGCACCATTGCAACCAGCATAAGTCCTCTTCTTCTGAAGGAAAAAAAAATCCACTTTGAAAAATATTTCTTTGTTAAAGTGGAATGTAGGTCAAGTTCTTGGAGATAAAGAAAGGAAAAAAATTACAGTGTTGTATACATTTTTTGTATTTGTAGACTGAATCCCCAGATGATGGAAAAACCTACAAGGAAGTAATTGATAATCTTAAGAACATGCTAGGGAAATTGTTAGATGATGGCAACAGGAAGGATAGCACCCATCACTAGCAGATGAGTGACCTCACAGTACAGGAGTTTTTATCTGAGACTAGAGGAGTGAACTAGAAGAGAGATTGTGGGGGGAGGAAAACATAGTGTCTCCTTCCCAACTCTGAAGCATATTTAACTGCTGATAGCTTCCACTCAGTAAAACTTGAGGACAATCACTGTCCTTAAGGGAAAGCCAGAAAGGTTTAGAGATACAAGGAACAGAGAAAGAGTGAGAATGTAAAATTCCTTACTTGTTGTGGAACTGAGGGCTGGGGACACATTAAAAATAGTGATGGAGGGGAGCAGTAGGAGTCTGGGACAGAGAACAGCAGCTTGGTGATGAAACGGTAGGAAAGGCTATTTAAAGGAAAGTGACAGCAGCTGTCTGTTGTGGATTGAAATGGAAAGCAGCAGGCTTGTCAGAATTTGATACTCTGGATTTTGTTATAGTTTTTTGAAAGTGTGTCTAGGATGTAGATTCTTGGTCCATAGAGTCCTAGAAAGAAATAACAGATCAGACCTGTTCTGAGGCAGGAGCAGAAAAAAGCCCTAGTAGTCAGAGACTGGACCCTGGTCTTCTGTTCAGTTTTCATACATCTCCCTATTTGTATTTAAAATAGAGGAAGCCCTTAAAAGCTCCTTTTATTTCATCTTAAATTCATCTACCTTTTTGTCATTAGTTGGTGCCTGAATGGTCTTCATCTTTTGGGCATTTAGTGATGTATTATTTCCTTGAACTCTGGTTTTCTTGTTACCTAGATTGCATTTTGGGCATTAGTGATGTATTCTTTCCTTGAACTCTGGTATTTCTTGTTATCTAGATTGCTAGGTAAAATATCACTGTGCTTTATGATGTGGTCTGATAAATTGTAAAATTTTTGTCCAAAAGTTTTGTCTTAGACTCCACAGGAAATACTTATAAAGTATGTGTTAATATTAGACAAATAGGCTCATGAAAAGATGCTCGAAATTATTAGTTATTAGAGAAATGTGAACTACAGTGAGATACCACTGTAAACCTACTACAATGGCTGAAACTAAAGATGAATCATACCACATGCTGGTAAAAGCAAGAGGACATAGAATTCACTTTCTTTGCTGGTCGGAATGTATAATGGTGCAAACATTTGTATGATAGTCTGGTAATGTCTTAAAAAGGTAAACATATAATTATCGAAAGACCAAGCCATTTTGAGATATTTTCCCAAGAGGAATGAAAGCTTATATCCTTACAAAGATTTGTAAATGTATCCCCATAGCATCTTTACTTGTAATAACCAACAATTAGAAATAACCTAAGTGTCCATCAACAGGTAGATGGGTGAACAAATTCGTTCAGTGGAATACTTCTCCTAATAAAAAGACGTGAACTATTAACACATACAGCATGATGAATTTCAAAATAATTATGTTGAGCAAAAGAAGACAAAAATAAAGTTTTAGAAAATATAAATTAATCATAGTGACAGCACAGAGTCATTCCAACTTCGGGATGATAGATATGTTTGTTATCTTGATTGCTGTAATTCACAGATGTGTACAAATGTCAGAACTTTATGTGCAATTTATAGTAAGTTAATGATATATCAATCAAGCTGGTTTTAGAAACTCAATATTATATTTAGATTTGATGTTCTTATGATTTTGTTTTATTTTTCAGGGAGGAAATCCTTCAGCAATCTTTGTGGGAAAGAGTATCAACTCATGTGATTGAAAACATCTATCTTCCAGCTGCACAAACCATGAATTCAGGAACTTTTAATACCACAGTGGATATCAAGCTTAAACAGTGGACTGATAAACAGCTTCCTAATAAAGCAGTAGAGGTTAGGATATAATTTAATTAAATGGGTAAGAAGCATTATCTGAAGAGAGTAGGAGCTGTGAATTTTAGGTTTTATTCTCACCACAGCCACTATCTTCCTTTTTGGCTTTTTTACTCCATTTATACATTGTTCCTCATCTCTCTGTTGGAACTAACATTGCTACCAGCTACTGTTGATATAAAAATTTACTAATTGGGATGGTGTTTACCTGAGGGCATTGGTTCTTCTTCCAAAGATAACATTTAACAAAACAGCAAAATTTGCTTGAATGTAAAATATAATGAACTATTTCTGTGGGTTGAGATTCTATAAGGAAAACGTTTAATAGATCAAACATTTCATATATTAATTTTTGTAGGGCTCAAATTATACTAATCATTTTCATAGTTAGGATCTTGCCAGATTAGACCAAGAATTATAAAAAAAAGTACCTTAAGGAATCCATTTTTGTTATCTGTGTATCTCAATTCAACCTCTTAATAGCTGTGTGATCTTTGGGCTACTTTCTGTTTCCTCATCTAAAAACTAGAAATGATACTGTTCCTTACCTCCCAGGGTTGTTATAAGGATTAAATGAGTTCATATATGTAAAAAATTCTTAAATAATGCCTGGCTCATAGTAACTACTCAGGAAATGCAGCTGCTGTTATGATCATCATCACTGTCCAGGTTGATCTGTCCTGCACATTGCTTTATGAGGCATGTTTTTTCTAGCTAAGTCACTGCTCTTTGTGAGATTGCTCGTAGAGTTGGAGTCACAATTAAAAGTAATTTTGTTTTTCCTACTGACATCAAAAACAAACTTAGAAACTGATTATGTTCAGTTTCTAATTATTCAGGTGTGACTTCTCCCTTTTCCTATCCTGCTTCAGTCCTGTGCTCCTTTAACTCTGCTCTGAGTTTCCTCAAGCCACTCTTTATAGGAACTCTTGCAGCCTTTCTGCCTAAGTTGCGTGTTGCTCAATCTCAAACAGTTCTCAACATGTTTACCCTGAACAAAAATTGGGGAACTACTGCCACCAATTCACTAACTGTCTCACTACTGGCTCTAACAATTTTCTGGGCCTTGTCCCATTAGATGGTATTTGCATACCTAAGATTCAAGAAGTATAAGTGGTCATAAAAACATCAATGATTCTGTCTCCTGCCAATTGCTGCTCTTAATCTTAGGCACAATGGAAAGAACATGGATCTGTTGAGGCTCAGAAAGTACAGATGTGAATACCCCACCATTCACTGTGTCCTTTTGACAATCATTTTAAACTTCTTATGTTTAAAATGAGGGTATGATAAAACATAAAATCCAACATTTAAAAGTCCACTTAATCATAATCATTAGTTCTTAATTATTTTTTAATGCTGTACTCTTTCTTTCACTAGATAATTAGAAGCTAGCTATAAGCCAGGCAGGGTGGTGCACACCTGTAATCCCCACAGCTTAGGAGGCTGAGGCAGTAGGATTCGAAGTTCAAAGTCAGCCTCAGCAACTTAGCAAGGCCCTAAGCAACTCAGCGAGAACCTGTCTCTAATAAAATATAAAAAAGTGCTGGGGATGTGACTCAGTGGTTAAGAGCCCCTGGGTTTAATCCCTGGTACCAAAAAAAAAAAAAAGAAGCAGCAGCAGCTAGCTATAATACTATAGTGAATAATGTTTGTATCATGTTATGTATTCAAGCTATATTTGAAAGTAAGTATGCCTTGTTTCATGTCTTTGCTTAAAGGCAAAGATGTGAAGATAGTTGACTCAATAAGAAATTTTGAACTTTTTATGGTGTAGAAGAAGCAAGCCAACTCATGTCTTACAGGTTGAAATAAACAAGTTAACTAAGCCAGGCATGGTGGCACACACTTGTAATCCCTGTGGCTGGGGGAGGCTGAGGCAGGAAGATGGCAAACCAAAGCTGTCCTTGGCATCTTAGGAAGACCCTAAGCAACTTATCGAGCTCCTGTCTCAAAATATAAAATATAAAGGGTTGGGGATGTGGCTTAGTGGTTAAGTGCCCCTAGATTCAATCCCTGGGACCAAAATGATTATGATGATGATGATGATGATGATGATGATGATGATAAATAAGTTAATTAAGTCTGCTGGCAGACTTGGCATGCAGACTTCATCTGAAGGAGGTAACCCCTATTCAGCTCTACCCAGTGTTGTCATGTGGGAATGTGGATGTTCCCAGATTGTCTATAAAATTTATATGAAGTCACTCAATTTTTAAATGTTGGTGACTAATTTCTAAAAATTTAAAACACTGTGCCTATCCAGCCAAACATGTCAGGAAACTGAACCTGCCTTGCCCACTACCAATGTGAGATCTCTAGACCATAGTTTATATTTGCTACCTTTTTATTAATGTACTTCTTCATTTATATTTCCTAATAAGCTGATTTATCATATCGGTTTGACTTGATTTCATTTGTTATTTTTCGTGTTGTATATTAAGTTTGTAGTATAAACACAGCCTTTTTTTTTCTTTTAAATAATTGTAGGTTGCTTGGGAGACCCTACAAGAAGAATTTTCCCGCTTCATGACAGAACCCAAGGGAAAAGAACATGATGACATATTTGATAAACTTAAAGAGGCTGTTAAAGAAGAAAGTATTAAACGCCACAAGTGGAATGACTTTGCAGAGGATAGTTTGGTATGCCATTTTTTTAATTAGGATGTCAGCATTATTTTTTATATGATTTCTCAAATTGAGTTTTTGTCTATAGGAGACTATTTTTATATGACTATTTAAATTACATTCTTAATTGAAAGTACTGTAGTAAAGAATTAGATTTATAATCTATAATCTGCCCTTTAACATTCTCTGCTCTTCTAAAATCACCTTCTGCTATGTCTTCTTGGCTATCATTTTATAAAAGAGTCAAACTTTGCAATAAACAGTCTCCTGTAAACTTCTACAAATTGTCATCCATTGGTTGATTCATTGACCTGTGTGTAGATAGCTGAGTCTAAAATCGTTAACTATCCTGCATTCAGTGCTTGCCTTGTGCCAAGAGCTCTGCTAAGCATTTTGCAAGCATTATTTGGTATAATTCTTGGTTAGTCCAATTATCTTTGGCAGAACTGAGATTCAGGGCCTCCTCAGACTGCAAAACCTAGTTTCTGACCAACATCTAATATTCACCACCATAATCAAACCTTTATTAAGTATCCACTGTGCTTAGAGAGTCATGAGAGGTACTCTAGAAAACTTTGTATCTCACCATGAACTGGTTATAGTTATAACTTTGCTTTGAAGAAATATTTGTCTTCATGTTTGAAAATTGTTTATTCTCATTAAAAGTATCTTAAAGACTGACTTTCTTAGAGAGTGATGCCATTTGCATTCATTCATTCAAAAGTTATAAAATTTGAAACCAATTTTCAGTTAAAACAAATATCCAACATTTATGATTGTCTAAACCTTTTAAGCATTTATTTACACTATTACTATTTTTCTTTCTCTTAACAATGAAATAATGGTTATTAATTTTTCTTCCTTTTTTGAAAATACTAATTGGATAATTCTTATGCAAAAAAGAAAGGTAAAGGTAATCTAAATTACTGCCCCTTGAATACATATTATATACTTAAGTGTGTATTATACTATACTACCTCTAACTTTACCTCCACTTCAGTCATAGCTAACTTGTTTAATATGAGCCAAGAGAGAATCTACTGTTTATTTTTTAGACAGAAAGCTAACAAATAATCATGCAAATAAAAAGAACTCCTGTATTTTTATGGAAGGGAAGTGTTTTGATGCTATTTTAAAACATTTGTTAGTTTGAATATTTACTGAGCTGATTTTAAATTACTGAAATGAGGAGACATTAAGTCAAACCAGCTTTTTCTTTGCTTGTTTCTCAGAGGGTTATTCAGCACAATGCCTTAGAAGACCGGTCCATTTCTGATAAACAGCAGTGGGATGCAGCTATTTATTTTATGGAAGAGGCTCTTCAAGCTCGTCTCAAGGATAGTAAGTAGGAATGTGGGTTACCAAGTTCTGAGCATTTGCAGTGGTGAAGTAGTGGTGAACACTGTAAAAATAAAACATTTCAAGGTCTTTGTCATTAACATAGTTGAATATTTGTTGGATTTTTCAGTCAAGTGTTTTATGACTACTTAAAAAGATTAAATTGGATACTTAATGTTTATATGTATTCGTACTCTAAAAAGATACAACTCAAACTGTGTTTGTTGCTGTCCTTTTAGAATTCTGTAAGCAATTGTACTTTTCATAGATTTTAAACACATAATTCTTATTCATGTGCCCATATCAATCATCACTTTTCCTTTATTTCAACTGATTTCATATTAATATATTAAATAGTTACAGTAAGACCATTATTAGTAATAATTCATATCCTTGGTAAGCAGTAGAATTTTTGATGAATTAATTTGAAACATTTTTTTTTTTCCTAGCTGAAAATGCAATTGAAAACATGATAGGCCCAGACTGGAAAAAAAGGTGGTTATACTGGAAGAATCGAACCCAAGAACAGGTAGAAACAACTCCGTGGTCTCATAATGAAATAATTTTGTTCATTTTAATTCAAGCATTAAAATGTAATCTTTGGCCAGACTTGGTGACACACAACTGTAATTGCAGTGGCTGAGGCAGGAAGATCGAGAGTTCAAAGCCAGCCTCAGCAAAAGCGAGGTGCTCAGCAACTCAGTGAGACCCTGTCTCTAAATAAAATACAGAAAGGACTGGGGATGTGGCTCAGTGGTCCAGTGCCCATGAGTTCAATCCCAGTACCCCCCCCACCAAAAAAATGTAGTCTTTGCCTGTCTTTAGATTAATTCTAAGAATTTTAAATGAAAGTCAAGTAACTGTGTTAATAAAAGAAAATGGGGATAAAACGTGCCCCTTTTGTGGTTGACTACTTTATTTCAATTCTCTATTTGAGGTTTAAAAAAAAGGATTAAAGTTATGACAGGACAAAAATGAAAAAGATTTCAAAAGATGTATAGACTATAATTAGGAAGAAAAATAATATAATGATTTTTGCCATATTTGTTCTATCCAGATTTTTCTGATAGAAGTCTATTCAAATTATTTTATTCTTTTGTATAATTTGTTCCTCTGTTTGCAACATAAATATAATAATTCACCCAGGACATCAAGTTATAGAATTTGTTCTTTAACCTTGAAAGAGCACTTCAGAAGAACAAAATGGTAAAGCCTAATTATAAATAACTAAAAATGGGTAAATTGCAGGAAAATGTATGTCATTGAAGTCCTCATCCCTGCCTTCCCACTTTTATTCCTTCTTTATTTTTTGCTTGTTTTCCTTTATAGTATGCAATCTTATACCATTGTTCTTTTCTTATGTTCATTCCTTAAATGAGTCTAAATAGAATATAGAATCTAAATATACAAATAAATGAAGTTGTAAGAAAAAGGTAACATCCAATCTATTTTCTGTTCTTGATTTGTTTCTCGTATTCAATTATAGGAAAGAAAAGACCAAAAAGTAGAAAAATTGGAAGAGAAGATAAAAATAATGAAAACCTACCAAAGAACATATATTTTGTCCCATCTGATTTATTTTTACTTTAAATAGTTAATTGAATTATATAATCAACACCCTATTTTCTTCTAGTTTCACACATTTCTTGTTTCATAAACTGTCAGATTCCTCAACTTGACTCAAGATACTAAATACAGTCTCTCCCTTCTCCCCCCCAAGCTATTTCTCTCTCTTCCTCTCTTCTCTCTCTCTTTTTGTCCTATTATGACTTTTGTGGAAAATGACTCATTAAAAGCCTTCTGAGAAGCTGGGAAGGTAGAGTAGCGATTGAATCATGCATGTGTTTAGGGTGCCAGTTATCTCTACTATACACATGGGCTGGGAGAAGGGGGTCTATCAGAGGAGGATTTCTGGGGGATCCATTAGAGGCTTCTGATGTTGAGACAGGATTGATTAGAAAGTGCTGTTGTAGGATAGATAAACTCAAGAGAAAATTGAATGACTTTTCAGTTCACACTTAGGGAAATTGGTCCCAAAATATCCATAGCAATCAACAGTAGCAGAACTTGCCTCAGCATCTAGTGATAAATATCCTTTGCAAAAACTTACTTGGAAAAGATTCCTGGTTATCAGTTTTTTTTGTTTTCTGTTGTTGTTTTACCAGAGCTTGAAGAGAAGTGAAGGAATTCATTGTAAGGTCATTGCAAAAGATCTGTAAACCTACAAAAGGAATGAAAACCTTTCAGAGAAGGCCTTTGCTCCCCAGAGTTACAGGGCAGTGTGTGTACCCAGCTGACTGTGGAACACATGCCATAAATTTAGGGTGTGGAGGGGAGGCACTTCAGAACCACCTGGGGAGATGTTTTTATATATGTATATTTAGTGTCTTTCAAAAGAACCTCCAGTAAGACTCGCTGAGTCAAGTTCTCTTCTCCTTTTATCCTTCCCACTCCCAGTTGAACTGCCATTCTATATCTCAAACTCAGAAATGACCATAGAAAATAAATTGTAGAAGAGGTTGAGAATAGCTCCCAGTCTCATATTGCAGGTTTAGGTAGCTGTGTAACAGTTCTGTCTTTTGAGTGACAGAATTAAGCAGGAAAGGGGGGAGAAAAAAAAAAAAGATTGTCCCGTGATAAAAACAAATTAGAAATACATGCTACATGTTCTGAAAACTATTATGCATTTTTATTTTATGTTTTTCTTAGGTTTCTGGGAGAATCCTACCCTTTGAAACATTTCACCTTGTCTGAGCTGAATTATTTTTCAGGATAAATAAGAGAGAAATTGTCTTTTGAAGGTTGTGTCATGGTAACAGTGTAGAGGATGATGGCTGGGAAGGTAGAAGTAAAAATGCAGGCCGGGGAGAGAGGGAACTCCATTAACAAGAGATTTCCTTCCTACCTCTGACTGAATAGAAATGTTTAAGCAAACAGTAAAATTTCTCTTTAATAATATTTCTCCTGAAGTGCCTTATCTTCAGAAAGTAGTAATTGGTATTGCCATTTACAAGCTAATTACTTGCATTTAAGCGTTTATTCTTGTTTACTCATATGCCATAGTTGTGGTACAGCTTGGTGCAAAGTCCTATTGTAGTAACTTGTTCAGATAATAAGTTTCTTTTTTCATAAAATTTTGAATGAAGGATTGGAAAATGATGAGATAAATTTAATTTGATAAAAGTGTTGCTTTCAAACTTATAACAAGTGTCGGTGTACTATATGTTTTCCTCCTTTGAGCTTTATGAACAATTATAGAGAAAAGGCTGAAAGTGAATCATTTAAAAATAATAGGTACCTCACAGGAACAGTCTGAAGTGTGATTTTTAATGAAAAGTCTTTTTTAAAAAGTCAAACTTGCATTTTTTATTTAGTCAGGGAAAAAAAAAGCACATCAACAGATGTGAGTTCTTGTGAGCATTTTTAGAGTGTCATCTTTTCCGTTTTCAGGGTTCTTTTCCTAAACCTAAAGTATACCCTAAGGTCAAGAAAAAGAAGTATATAGTAAGATACCTGGTGCCGTAACTTCAGTAGTAAAACATGGCAGCAAAAGTAAAATGTATTAAATAGGTCTAATTCCTATTTTTGCTCCCTTTCAAATTGCTCTGCAGTCATAGATCACTTCCCTATATTCATGTTAGGATACTGTGTTTTCTCTTGCTGTAATTAAACTTGTGTCACCTATTAGGCAATAGTGATGTACTTATTAAAATTGGACTCTGTTTTTACAAGTGCCAAATTATAAACATCTAAGCATAGTCCTCTTTTCAACTTTTTAGTCTGTTCACAATGAAACCAAGAATGAATTGGAGAAGATGTTGAAATGTAATGAGGAGCACCCAGCTTATCTGGCAAGTGATGAGATAACCACCGTCCGAAAGAACTTGGAATCCCGAGGAGTAGAAGTAGATCCAAGCTTGGTAATAAATATTACTGAAAAACACAAATATACTTTCTCAGTTTGCTTTATGCAGTACAGTGTTACTGCTTCTAATGTGTAACTTAGATATCTACGTGCTTAATTTTACTTCGATTATTTCCACATTTGCTGATGTGAAAACTTGGTCATTTTGATTATATAAAGTTATTGTGTGAAGAAATGTTATTCTCGGTATTACTTTTTAAAGGATAATCTATAAATAGAAAATTGAAATTTAGAAAATTGGATTTTCTTGGACAAGTTCAGCAGTTCTTACAAAAAAGGATGAAACTGACCCAGATCTCTGCACCATATCACACTGTTTTAGATTGCAAAATAGAATTTCTATTTAAATATGGCTCATTTCTGTACATACATTGTATATGTCTTTTGCAGTCAAATATAACTCTCTTAGATATGATATATTTAGAAAAAATATGAATGTTCTTATTGAATTGGATAAGACCTTTGTGTTTTATCTCATTTTCTTCATTTATGGTAAATATGAGGATAAAGACAATCCATATTCAAGCTACTTTTTGTTTGTCTTTATAATAATGATTTGCAACAAATTTTTAAAAAACAAAACTTTCCAGGCCTGCATTTCCTGCTAGAAAGTAGGGGTTCATTTTAATATGAAAATTCTAATCTGAATCTAATTCTAATTAGAAAATTCTAATCTGACCTCATGTAACTTAGTATAGTCAAAATGTAGGTGCACTAAAAATATTGTATAAAATTACCTGCAGGTTGTGTGTAGGTGTATATGAATCTCATGGTTAGACTTGTGTCCTGTCCTCCAGGTATCCTCCTTATATGTATGTGGATATTTCAAAATCCCCAAAAAAACTTAAATCTGAAATACTTCTGATCCCAAATATTTTGTGTGTACTCAACTTACATTCAGTTTGATACTTTAAAACTTTATGTTGCTTTGGTTAATACAGTAGGAAGGATTTTCTCTTGGCGTGAAAAATGTTATATGATTGTTTTAAGCTTTTGCCCATATCTAAGGCTATGGATTAGAGATATATATCTTCCTTTCTGTTAGCAAGAGAAATCTCAATTTTTTTTCAAGTGACACTTTGTTTAGTACATCTTATAAAAATCTTAAACTAAGTAGCTAAGTACCATGACAAGAATATTGGATGTCGGGAGATGAAAATTCTGACAGTTCCATTTTATTGCCTTTAGTAATTGATATCTCTCTGACCCCCACTTTGCCCATCTGTCAAATGGTGTTGGTGATATTTGTTCTGTCTACATATCATTATTTTTATTATATAAAAAAATGACAATAGGTATGAAGAAGCATTAAAAGCTCTAATATTATGTAGTAATAAAGTGATAGGGATCATTCTGGTGTGATAGCCATGAAATTTAATTATCAAAAAGGAAATATTAGCCAGGCACAGTGGCACACACCTGTAATCCCAGCAGCTTGGCACACTTAAACAGGAGGATCGTGAGTTCAGAGCCAGCCTCAGCAATTTGGTGAGACCCTATCTCTAAATAAAATATAAAGAGGAACTGGGGATGTGGCTCAGTGATTAAACGCCCCTGGGTGCAATCCCCAGTACCAAAAAGAAGGAAATATTGTTGGGTTAATGAACAAGGTCCTAGGAGAACAGATTCCTGGTCCTAACTCTGCCCTTGGGCAAGGCTTCAACCTCTTTTTGCCTTGGTTTCTTTAGCCCTAATTAGGCTACTGTTCTCTACTCTATCTGTTCTACAGAGTGATCGAATAAAACAACAGCCTTGTTTAAAGCACTCCATGTTTCGAAATACATAAACTAGTAAATGTAATTTTGACTTGAAAAACAATGTAAGTGAATAAAAAGGGCTGATAAAATAAGTCTTGCTGTTCCTTTTAACATTTTTAAATTTTTATAACAAATTTTATGTACAACTTCTCAGTGTGGTTGATCAACATGAAGAGTATAAAATAACACTCTAGTTTTTGTTTTCTTATTTTAGATTAAGGATACTTGGCATCAAGTTTATAGAAGACATTTCTTAAAAACAGCTCTAAACCACTGCAATCTTTGTCGAAGAGGCTTTTATTACTACCAAAGGCATTTTGTAGATTCTGAGGTAAGGTTTTCCAAAACAAAGGAAAATATTTTTTAGCAAAAGTTTAAAGATATTTAAAAATAAACTTCAATTTTAGTATTAATTTTAAGTCTTGTTCATCTAGAAAAATATATGTATTATTTATAAAAGATTTCCTAACTCATCTTATGTGCTACTTTGGTAGTGACTGCATCTACCATACATATCATTCCTAGTGCCTCTAAGGAATGTAAAAAAATATGTAAAATAAATAATCATTTAAACTCCTCAGGCTTGGAAGTAATTTTAGTGAGTATTTTTATGTGCTTCTGAGTTTAACTTTCTGTACATGGGGAGTGTGCATAATGGAAATCATACAGCAAAGCAATTTTTATTTTAAATCTGTCATATACCTTAATTCGTTTATCATATCACTAGAATCTTGTTTTAAATGATTCTTTCAAAAAACTAGTCATAATGAACTGTTTTGTAGTTTAGAACATTTTTCTAAGTAACCCCTAGATGGCAGCAGACTGATGTACTTTGAGCATTTTCTTATAAGTAAAAGTACTTTTAATATCCTTTGAAAAAGCTGTTAGTGTTTGTGAGACCTCCAAAATGCTTTTGTTTTCAACAGCTTAAAATAAATCTGTATTTAAATGAGTTTCTTGCATAATTTTAATTGTTGAAAAGAACGTTTCTCAACAGAATAAGGTTTTTAAAAACATTTTCATATTCAGCTGAATTTTAAAAATGGCTTGCACTCTCAAAAGAGGTTAACTTAAGGACGTATTTAATACAAACATGGTTGTTAACTAAACCTAAATATAAATTGAGAGCATATATTATGAATTTCTACATCTGTAACACAATGAAATTTTCCAAGTTTATTTGCTCACTCATTGAAACTAAAACAAAGCTGTGTAGGTGTGGGAGAGATAGAATCCAAATCATGCCAAATTTCATCAATCTGTGTAGAAAAGACTCTATAGTTTATAGTAAAGAAGTATTTTTTTAATTAAAGGTTAGGATAAATATTGACTTTGATAGTTATATGTGTTTACAATCATGGTTTTCATTTTTATGTTTTATTTGTTAATCTTAATTTTTTAGCTGGAATGCAATGACGTGGTCTTGTTTTGGCGAATACAGCGCATGCTTGCTATCACTGCAAATACTTTACGGCAGCAACTTACAAACACTGAAGGTAAGCCATGTAGTACCTGCTTTTTAATTTGACCTTTTCTTTTGGGACAGGGCCTCACTAAATTGCTTTGAGTCTCACTAAATTGCTGAGGCTGGCCTTGAACTTGTGATACTCCTGTCTTAGTCTCCTGAGTTGCTGGGATTGCAGGAGTTCACCACCATGCCTGGCTAATTTGACATTTTTAATAAAACAATGCCAAAATACTTCCTTAAAAAGAGATTGATTATAAAAGCTGAAAATTATAATTTCCCCTGAAAATACTAAAAAATAAATCATCATTCAAAAATGTGGGAGATAAGCATACCAAGTATCAAACTTCATTATGCAAAAATTCCATTAGGAATGGACTCTGAAACAACACAGATTTTTGGGAAATCTGTGCTTCATTAAAATGTTACAGCTGGGTCTGGAGCTGTGGCTCAGTGGTAGAGTGCTTGTCCCTGTGAGGCACTGGGTTCAATCCTCAGCACCACATAAAAATAGATAAAGTAAGGGTATTGAGGCCATCTACAACTAAAAAAAATAGTTTTAAAAAACGGTTACAGCTTAAGATATATCATTATCTGAGAGTATGTATCAGTTTTATGCTGAAAAAAGTGCTGGTAATGGTAGAGATTTTCTTTATAACTGGGAGAAATATGAACTTAAGAATAGATCTAGCATAATGATAAAAAATAAGGACTTACTCTCCATATATGGTTAATTTTATCATCCTTTGCATCATAAAAACAGTGCTCCTCAAGTTTTTTATTTACTTTGAACAGTTAGGCGATTGGAGAAAAACGTTAAAGAGGTATTGGAAGATTTTGCTGAAGACAATGAGAAGAAAGTTAAATTGCTGACTGGTAAACGAGTTCAACTGGCAGAAGACCTCAGTAAGTAGTATCTCCTACCCTCTGCCTCACCTCCGGTTCCCCTTCACCTTTTACATTGTTTTGTTTCTCTGTTTAATCTTGAATTTATAGGAAAGCTAAAGTATTTATGCACAAGGAACTTTTTTTTTTTCTCTTAGAACTGTCAGAGTAAGATCTTGACTTAAAGCCCCATCATTTCCAAGTACTTACTGTGTGTTTCCTAGAAACAGGGATTTTTCTAGCAACTACCCAAATCAAGATACTAACACTGATACGTTACTGTATGTAATCCTCAAACTCCATTCAGGTTTCACTTGCTGTCTCAGTATCATCTTTCCACATAGCAAAACGGTACAGGCTCATTCCCTAACCCAGCTTCCGTTTTTTAGAGACTTATATTTAGAAATCAAGATCTGAGAATGAGATATTCTCATTATTGTTGAGATACCACAATTCCCAGACATTCTCGGTAAAAAGAGTTAGGAAAGAGTGTTTGTTTTGTTTGTGTGTGTCTGCACATGTATAGATGCATGTCTACACATTTACATCTCTATTCCTGGTCCTCTGTCTGTATATTTAGATTTTTTCATACCACTTTGGCGTTATAGGTAAGTTTGTGCCAACACAGAAGACCTGAACTCAGATCTGAACTGCATTTATTAGTTGTATCTTAGGCAGGGATTGCCCAAAGCCTTATCTCCTATACTTACTACTCATTTCTTAGTGATTGTTGAGAGAATCTGTTCAGCAAGTATTTGGAAGTCCTTGGTTCATAATTTCATGCTAAATTTGTGCTAGATATGTCACTGTCACAATGTTTACAATTTTTTTTTATCCATTAGGATGGTTGTCACAGTAAAATACTTTGATGAATTTTATCAGCATATATACTTTTGAGTGATTGAAAATGATGTCTTTTCTAATGTTTTATAATAGAGCCTACATAATCCTATACCCTCCACTCCCAGTTTGATTATTTCAAGAAAGAATATTAACTAACTTAAATATGTGTGCTGTCAAGCCAAGTTCTCCTAGTGGTTTTTTCTTTTTTTTTTTTTTTTTGCGGTGCTGGGGATTGAACCCAGGTTTAAGGGAAAGTCGTCCTATGACTTTATAGTTCTCCTTTTGTACATATGAAATTGTGGTGGTCTTAATGTACCAAATAATATCCTTAAACAAGGGTTTCACCAGTGGCTTAGCTTTATCAGTCACACTAAAGGAGATGAGCCATGACTTTGTCCAGTAGTTGAAAAAGAGTCTTGAAAGTGTCTTTACCTTATTGCTTATTTTTGGTATAGCTCTTGGGAACATAGTCACAGATGATTTTAGTCAGATTTTTTAGTTTAACAGTCACTACTTTACAGACCAAAGTTTCTAATACAGCATATTCATTTAGAGGGTAGCGTGTTGGCTTATAGAGTTTGAAGAAAGAGAAGCTATCAAGAGTTTTTAATATAATTTCAAAATAGTGAAGAGTAGCATAATAGGGGGATGATTAAAATTTTGATGCATTCATATTTTTACCAGTCTGAAGCTTACCTGGTCTTAAATCATTTCATTGCTTTGGAGATTCATTGATTGTACTTTAAAATGAGTACATAAGAAGTAGTACATTGTTTCTTCACATTCTGGAGAAGATATACCACATTCACTATTAAAGTGAAACTAGTTAAGAAGAGCAAAAAAAAATGGGGAGGGGAAAAAACTGTCTCAGGAAGCACACAGTACAAGAGTCATACTTAGAAACAAGGATGTCTGGAGATACACCCGGAGAGGACAGGATAAGTCTGGGGCATGTTAGGATTTAGAAGTAAGGAAGTGCTTGAAGAGTGATGGGCACATGTCAACAGGACAAAGAGGCCTGGTTGAGGCTCTCACTGGCCAAACCTGGGACAATATAGACAATAAAATAATGACTGTAACAAATATTAACTGTTTGAATGAAATAGGAATCCATGATTGATAGTTATGTAAATAAATGAATAAAATCAGTGCTGAGTAACAAGGTATTTATATGAACACACAGTATATCTCCACAGAAAATACTTTTAGGGAAAACAGTAACTTTATAGTGGCAGTCACCACCCTAATCAAGTGGCCAAAGTTGATTAGCTAATACACAGACTATTTTGTCATGTGCCATAAAATCAGCAAATGTTTCAGGGGAAATATGTTTTCTGTAGTGTTCTTGCAATTTTTTTAAGTCTAAGATTGTCTTCACACAAAGGGTGTTTTTTTTTTTTTAAGACTTTGGTTTTATAACTAATATAAGGGTCATGGTTGAAAATGACATTTGAAAACATGACCTGAATATATCAAAAGACTAAGTTACTTCATGGACAATTTAATAACATACGCAGCTCATCTTTGTGCCTTGATTCCTTTTTTTCAGTACCTGTCCATACTTAGAACTGTCTAGCATTGAAATATATCCATTATGACCTTGAGATTCTTTTGTTTTTGTAGCAAGATTAATTTCAAAGGTTTTTTTTACAGCCTTTTAAATATAGTGTCAACTTAGATGAAAATCATTTGAACTCCTATTGTAATTTTTAGTAGTGTGTCTCAACTATTTGAAGCAGGCCATGATTTTTAAATACCTTCTTTAGAAAGGTGAAGATTGGTATTATGGCTCAATTCAGAGTTGTTCTTTCTATTATGATAGATTTTATGATTTATAAAATCCAAATTTGTTTTATGATTGTCATCATATAAAACAAATAAGAGTGCTAAGATTTCACAAAATTTTGTTGTAATTTGTTCTTCCCCCATCCCACCTTTGAAACTGAGTCTCTGGCGACTGGTAACAATGGCTAATTCTGTTTCTTGCTAAGTTTAGTTTACAACATGAAGCTTTTTTATTCTTTATTCTGTAATTATTGTATCAACTATTAATTAGGTTATTGTGAGTGTTTGAACCATTGTTATAAATTGCTTGGGACTTAGGTTTCTGTCTTTTGTTCGCTAAAGTCCAAGTTTTACTTGCTATTCTCCATGTAATCGTTGATACCCAAGAATTAAAAAGGCATTAACATTCATTTAGATTGCTCAACTTTCAACCTGGTCTTTTAATTACTTTGCTGAACTAATTTGGGGGAAAAAACTCAAGCCTTTGAAAAATATAATTACACAGAATTGTCCTTTATTGGGATGCTTCCATGATTAACAGTATCCTCCACAAGGTGGGTCAGAAAGCCATACATTTTAGTGATGACGACTTTCATCTTTAGTTACCCTGTGTACTTCCTGTAATTTAAAAAGCTTTCAAACTATATGAAAACTTTGATAGAACATCTGGGTAAAAGAACTCCAAAGTGTATGTGAAGCTATAAACAGATTAAAGGAATTAATTTTCTTTGTATGACTTATAAACGTGTCTCCAAATATGCTCTCAGATCACACCATAATTAAGTAGCCTTCGAAATTCAGGCAGTTTTTCAGTGTGGTTTGTGTTCATATTTAAGAGTCCTAAAGTCCACCTATTACAGATATAGAATCTGTAATTGAACAAAGTGCTCATTATTCTATAAGTGTGGGCTTTCTGTTGAGTTAGATTGGGAGTGTTGAAATGTTTTTCAGTGTATTACTTCATATTTACCAATGAAAAGTGTAAACAGTGATGAATTTCTTTATGTGGGTTACCATCGTACAGGCTTATTGTAATGGTATAGTTTGATATCCTTAATGTGAAAAACAGTATGATTAAAGAGGCTGGTAAATTAAAATTTTCCAATATCCTCAATTTCCCCCACCACCACTCCCCCACCCCTGGAGTTAATTTGCTCTGCTGGCTCCCTACACGAGGTGGCAACAGCTGGCCTTTTTACTGGAGCTCAGAGGGATTAGAGAGAAGGAATCACAGCAGCGTGCTAGGCCTCTTGCCTCTGTTGACTGTTCTTTATTGTTTGATGCCTGAGCATCTCCCAGACAGCAAGCAATTGTTTCTGGAAACTTAAAGTTTGTTTCTCTTGGGTGAATACAATGCTGTTGGGGCTCCTCTTTGTTCTTCTTCACGTTCCCAGTCTCCTCTTATCCTTCATCCTATGCTTTCTCGGATAATTAGAAAGAAGCAAAGATAGAACCTTTGTATCTTAGTCTGCATGAGATTCAGTTGTGACGCTAAAACTTAGTCATAGGGTCTGTTGATGGAAGTTTCTTTTTTATACTGATCTACCAGATATTCAGTAACAAATCATTTTTATAATGAAAACTTTGTTCCTCGTGGTTAATACTCTTTGATAATTGCATTATTAAATAAATGTACTAGAGCATTTTTGAAATGATAGTAAGAAGGCAGGAAAATGATCTAAGACTACCATTTTAAAAGCTAAGAGTAGAAGAGCAATGTACTATAGCTACTTAAATCTTAAAAGACCCTTTTGGACTCAAAAACGTTATTCTGATTTATGAAATAGCTAGAGACTATCTTTATGTCATGGTAAAACTTGAATAAAAAGCAGATAGCTTAATGGAAGCCTTAGTTAGCCAGTATGGTTTTATTCCAGTGTATCTAGAAAGGAAATTTTTTAAGATACTCTTGAATTTAATTTCCAGTAGTCACTTTACATTCCTTAACTTCTCCCTTGCCTACCATATCTTTGAGTGTTGTTATGGATAAAAGTGGTGACCCTAAAATACTGTTGGACTGAAAATTATCACAGAAAGATTATTAGAATTTGAAACTTTAAATTGCACAGAAAAGAAAGTGTACATGTAAAACTATTTTCCTAGAGGTTTGGCCTTGTTGTGAGTATTTTGACAAGGCTCCCCAAGTAATTCTTGTCAACCACCATCGCCCATCACCACCTGCTCCTGGACCAGTAGTCTTGAAGAGTTCTTCCTCTTCACACAAGACAATTTTTTTTTTTTTATTAATTGGGATAAAATTGACATGTATTTTTTGTAAAGTCTTGTTAGTGTGACTATTGAAAATTTGATAAGTTAATTACAATAGCATGCTCATTTTGTGTTGGAAGACTTAACCCAAGAAAATGATTTTAAAGGGATTTAAAAGTGGAGAAGGTGGTATTGAGTTGTAGAGTTCTAGATATCTAGATCCAGAGGAAACTTTTTGGGCGAGGGGTGGTTACTGAGGTTTGAATTCAGAGGCACTCAACCACAGAGCCATATCCCCAACCCTGTTTTGTATTTTATTTAGAGACAGGGTTACCCTGAGTTGCTCAGTGCCTCGCTTTTGCTGAGACTGACTTTGAACTCTTGATCCTCCTGCCTCAGCCTCCCCAGCTGCTAGGATTACAGGTGTGTACCACCATGCCCAACCAGAGGAAATCTTTTTTAAAAGGAAAAAAGAGTGGGTGCATCACAAAGAATAGAATAAGGTGTTCTGGAGGGAATGATGAACCATAAAGACCATAATCCCTATTTCATCATTTGTTTCTCAATACTGTTGCTGTGTTTGACCTCAACACTATTTCATATCTCCTGGTTTCTAGCATTTCTCTAAGCAGTGTTTCTCTTTGTCTTTTTTTCTTATGTCACTCACCATCCATCCTTCTCGATCATTATCCCAAACCTAAACCATTATTTTTCCTCCTGCCTACCTCTTTGCCTTCCTTCTGTTATTAAAAACCTTTTTCAGGTACTGCCAGTGGGTTGTTCAGTTGAACAAAATGAACCCTTCCCAATAGTAGCAACTGTAAATCAACCAAAATAACCATTTAAAGAAAATATTTTCAGACTGAGGTTGTAGCTCAGTGTAAAGAGTTTGTCTAATACATGTTAGGCACTGGGTTTGATCCTCAGCACCACATAAAAATAAATCAATAATTAATGTTAAAAATCACAACACGAAGTTTTATAAAAAAACAAAAAAGAAAGAAAATATTTTCATGTCTGTCATGATATTAACGCACTCTGCCAAAGTGATCTGGTTCAGCCTTCAGTTCACCATACCTTGTGTTATATATTTGTAAACTCGCAGGGGGGAGAGTGGCCAAAGATGTAAGCTCGCCCAAGTGGGTTCGGGACTACCAGAGTTAGACAAAAGTAGTTGAATTAAGATTTATTAGAGTTTGTGCTCCCTGGTGAAATCTCCAGCCCCCTGGGGTGAAAGTTGGGGTGAGAGAGCCAGAAGAAACCACACATGGCTTTGGCTGCTTAGGGTCTTTATACGGGGAAAGGGGCTAGGGGTCCTGCCCAGGAAAAGGTGGACCAAGGTGGACGTCAGGGTCAGTAGGTCTGCCTCTGATTGGTTACTTCTGGCGCAGTGTGTTGCTAGGTGTTTTTGCTCCCTCCCGCTGCAGCCACCCAAATCTGACCTGACGATATTGTACAAGTTCTATGAATGTTTGATTGTCATCTTTTAGTGCACAGTCTTCATTAACCCCTTTCTCTTGACTTTAAAGGGGGAAGAGGCAGGCTCTTTTCATCCTCCTAAGAAACCTTTCTTCTACTCTGTCTCACCAGCAAACTGCCATCTCATTTCTCATACAGCAGTTTACATTTGCTGTATTCACTTTTATACTCACCCACTGTTTTCCTCATATGTTGTAGTCTGTCTTTGACCTATATGGAAGCCTCTTATTTATAGGTCACCAGTGGTTTCCTAATTGCCAGTCCATCTAATTTATTTAAAAAAAAAAAACTTTTTATGTTTATTAGGAATTAAGTTTATTAGAATACATTCTCTGAAAGCACTTTTTAGAATGGTTATTACTTGAAATGAGTATGTTGGGAAAAGGGAAAGATTAATGTTTCTATTCACTACAGAAAAATAATTTATTTCTGTTTTAGGCTATCAGTACTTAAACTCTTCCCCCACCACCCCCCCAGTATTAAGTGAATATTTATTCTTTTTTTTCTCCCCCTTTTTTTATTGGTACATTTTTTTTTATTGGTGCACATGAACTCTTTAAGACATCTTTTCTGGGTAACAGTGATAGCAGTTTTAAATTCTGCCTTTGTAAAAAGTATTTTTCATAGCAAGGTGAAATTGACAGATGAAAGCAGCTAAGGAAGATAGTGAAGAAGGATTATTCCACCTTGAGTTTGCCTAGATGAGGCAGGTTCTGCTTTTATGTTGTAGCCACAAAAAATATATTAAAAAAAAAAGAAAAGGAGTTGGCACAAAACATAAAGTAATCCTTGGGAAAACTCCCGTGTGTTAGAAAGGTAGATATTTCAAAGCAGAATTCCATAGGACGAGGCTATGGTAGTGAGCTTTCCAAGTTATTGATGAGGAAATTCAGACTCAAAATGGAATTTTAGAATGGAGCACATTTTTCATGGCCTGAGTCTATCTTTGAAAATCATGACTGAGGGATATTGATAAATTGGTACAAGATTAAAAGGACATTTAATTCTCCATATTATTATATAGGCTACTGGTACTCAACACTTTGTTAAGCAAGTATGTTCTTTTTGCTCTAAACTCAGCTTTTGTTGAAAGTAAATAACAAACAAAGTTTGCTTTAATAATCTAGGGATTGAATTTGCAGTTTTATTTTCAAGTTAAATTTAATTTATGTACTATTGTGAAAATATTATTTGATTTCAAAATGCCATTGCACATATTTAAATCTAGAGATTAGGCTATTTCTCCCCTTATAATAATGCTTACCTTTTTTTCAGTGAGAGAAATTAGAGAATATTTTTATTGGGATTAAATTTCATTTGGTTTGGTTTTTTAACTTTTATGTTTTTGAGTATTCTTCCCTTTTCTAAAATGGAAAAAAAGTACAACAGAAATCTAAATATAATCAGAAAACAATCCACTGGCCTATGCAACAATTGTAGAAAACAAAATTAAGATATGAATACATTTTTGACAGAGAGCTCTTAAAGAAATAGTAAATTGATACCCACCCAACTAATAGCCTCTGTGAAGCACAGTTTTCAGGGTGGTTGGAGGGGTGGGTTAAGGGTGAAAGGAATGTCAAATTTTTTATGATTTTATACATTTCTAGACTCCTCCCCTTCCCCCCATTAGCACAGTTCAAAAATTACCTTAGTCATTTTATAATTTAATTATCCTATCCATGGAAAAGGAAGCTTAGTGCATGATATGCTCAGTCTTTAAAGTATCAGATATTTTCCCAAATAACCTCTTGATGGTGGTACTAAGAGACATTGCATGGGCCACGTGGTAATCAGTGGTTGTAATTCACACTGAATTCTCGTTTACTTCAACTTCCCATCTTGGGTCCATCCTCTAAAAAAATGAATTGAAATCTTTCTTGTTCTCATGAAATTTTCAAGCTTGTTCAGCATATTTTAGTCATAGATTTTCTCTTCTGTTGTTACCACCTATGTACAGAACATTATTTTAATTTTTTTCTTAGAACAGTTCTTTCATCTATTCCCTAGTTTTAGTAGTTTGTGTCATAGAAAGAAATTTGCTGTTTTTAACTCCACTTAGATCTCCTTTCTGAGCCAAGAATTTGAGATGTTTTTTTTTTTTAATTTTAGAGTCTCCTTTTATTTACTACTTTAAAATCTGAGGTATATGAACATATGTCTTTAGATAGATCTTTACCAAGTACACTATCATAAGTTTAGTGGGTTTTTAAAAAATTATTATTAACATCTCTGGTCCCATTTATTTCAGTTAAGGGATATTCAACCTGTATTACTGTACCTACTTCCAGGATTGTTGTGATGAATAACAGAACTTGTAAATCAGCCTAACAAAGCATGAATACCTGTTCTTCTTGTGATTAATTTAGTAATACTGTTTCCTCATGCAACATCCTATTTAAGAAATATAACTTTTATTTTATTTTTGCATTTTATCTCAATTTGTAACTATTAAATCCTGTAATTTTTAATTCTGTATTTTTTGTGAATTTTTTAGTTGGGTTCATGAATCAGTCCATTCTCTGATCTTATTTCATTTTTACTTTTAAAATTACATTTATGATTTGACTGGTTAAGAATCATTCTCATGATTCATTCGTCTGTTACATCACCTTTTGAAAGTTTCAGCACTGAAGGTCTTTTGACAAACCAATATTTATAACAGTTTGACAGCAGGATGAGGAACAGCGTTTGTCTTTGTAACAGCTTGAAGAAAGACCCTTTCCAGGACCCAGTCATGCAGTTACAATCTTGACCTCTTTCTTATGCTGGGAGCATACATACAGCAGCACCTCCCATGTGTTTTCTTGTCCCATTGACTGTCCATTCACTTCCCATCTGTTTTGCAGTCTTAAAGGAACAGAAGGGGCCCTCTTCTTATAAATCTGTCTTTGCAGGTGATAAATGGTGTCCTGTCTCTTTAAGGGCTGCCTGGGTGGTTTTTCTTTTCTTAAAATGTTTCAGCTTTTCTCCTAACAAAATTCAGAGCAATAATATACTTTTGAGAATGGAGAAAAATAGAAAAGAAAAACAATCAATTTTTTAAATTTTTTTCTTCCAAAACTTATTTAGCTTATTGGGACAGAATATTTTACTGATTTCTTTTCAGTCTTCTCAATTAATTGTCTAAATTTTTTAAAAATGTATTGATATTTAGGTTTTCCTGCAGGAGCAAGCAAAAGAAATGTATTCACTTTGCAATTGTGTTCTCCTTTTCTTGGAGAAAACAAAACAATGTGTTAAATGTATATATAGATTAATTTTTTTATTTGTTCTAATTAGTTGTACAATAACTTTTATAAGTTTTATTGCTCATAATTTGAATTGATAGTTATAATATGGAACATTTTATGTACTGGATGCAAAATAAAATAATTCACAGTAGACAATTATAGTCTCATGGTAGAATCTGTCTAGCTTGTATATTTAAAAAGATGGTCATGAATTCCATAAAAATGTATTATCTTTTAGTTCTGTTGCTGAAAATGAATGCTATAGATATTTATAATATTGCGTTTTCCGAGTGTTGAACGTAAGTAAAAACAAATTCCTTCGCCTGTGCAGAAATTATTCCTAGAAAGTTAAATATGACAAATGTGTATTTTCTGTCCCCACCCTGCAAAATGTTCCCAAATTACTGATTTTGAAAGCATTACCAATATAAAGAGACCACGTTTACAGTATTATGGCGTATTGTGTAAATCGGCTGGCTAATGGCATCTTCTACAAACAAGCTTTGTTAGTTCATCAGTTTCCTGGCCTATCCCTAAAAGGATTTGAGGCAGTTTATAAAGATATATTCTATACAAAAGATAAAAATGCTTAAATGAAAACATTGAATGGGAGGAAAGGGAAAATCTAAGCAAATGAAATAAAGTGAAGCTTGGGTTAAGATTAGTAACCTCTTACATGCTTTGCTGGAGGCAGGGTGGCAGGTGTACATTGGAAAATGAAGTTGGTTACCTGATTCATGGTAACTGTCCAATCACAGCACAGCAGGTGCTTATTTGCCTCACAGACTTTCTTAAGACAACTTTCTTTCAAAATTATATTGTTTAGGGGTCATAAAATAACCAATATTTTATTAATCATCTTTTCTGTTTGAATTAAGTTATGGTTAAGTTGGTTCATTCAGTTATAAACAATGAATGAATATTCATGGACATGTATTACAGAACAAGTATTGTACTTGGCTCAGTGATTTTAAATGATAGATTTTTTTTCTAAGTAGATAATTCATATAAGCAGTCCCTGCTGTTCCCTACATTGATTCTTGGAAAAAACATAAAATTGATCTTTCCAAAATGAATCGTATAGCCCTTGAGAATGTATTGCAGTTTATGACTACATTTTTTGCCAGAAGGTTAACATTAAATAAACACCAGGGAGTAAACAAAGAAAAGTGTTAAAAGGTACAATTATAGGCATGTGATCAGTTAGAGCTTGGATTGTGACTTCTCCACAGTTGTAAGGGTAGTGGCAAAATGCCACATTGTAGTATAAGCTATAAGGTATACATCACATTATGTTCTCTCCTTTCTAAAAATAATATAAAATACCCCCATTGATAATTAGAGGATTAGAACAGGGATTTTAAAGGGGGGGGTGTTTCATTAAACCATTCATTATTGTATACTATTGTGAAGTCCATGTCTTAGAAGATTTTGTCTACAATAATATACTTCTATGCTTTTTAATTAGAAACATAGAGCTACCAATTATAGATCCCAATCAGCCTAATAAATAATCATGAAGAGAGTGGATGTAATTCTAGCCCAAACAAAAATTTCCATTTGAATTTTTGAAATAATGTAAATAACCCAGCCTTCACAGATCCCAGAAGTCTGGGAACTCCAGTTTTTAAAGTATTATGCCAGTCTTAAATAGATTTCTTTTCAGGATGTTTGAATTGGTGCCTCCCCTTTGAATTGGTGCCTCCCCAAGAAGAAATATTCTATTTATCTTCATTAATGAGTCTTTAGAAATAATCATACCTATTTCTAAGGGGAAAAAACTACAGGGTCTGAGACGCAGAAGATAAATGCTAGATTGACCTATACCCATTTCACTATATCTCTTTGGTTCATCTTTTCATTAGCTGTAAAGTACAGTATTTTTGCCTTTGTCAAATCAAAGATTTTAGCTATCATGTTCATCATCTTGAAACTGGTGTTTTACTCTTTTTTTGTTTTCTTTCCTTGTTTCCCTGCATCTTAGATTCCTTTAGATACTGAACTTCTAAAGGTAATTGTCTAATAAAAGGCAAATCTTTTCAGGAACAACATGTATTACACAGTAAGACGTGTTCCTTTAATTTTCAGTCCTTCAGTGAACAGCTCTTTATAGCAGAATTTCACCTACCAGGTGTCTTAAAGCGTGGTACAAAGTGCTTATGTAGTATATTATGAAACAGTTCTGTTGAGGACATTTGGATCTTTGGATGTGTGGTTGCTTAAAGTACCCTGCAGTAGTAAGTTTGCAGCTTGTTCGTCATGCTTTCTTTAAAAACATCAAAAGTTGTAAAAGGTTTATTTCAGTGCATGTGTTAGTGTTTTGTGTGTGGTTCTTTGTTCCTGTTCTAAACTGGTATTAACCACTGAAGTGAACCTTCTCCCAGGTTTGGCCTTTGGCATTCACAGTGTATTCAAAACCTAATTACAGATTAGTCTATATTTGAGACTTTAGAGCAAGTATCAGAAGAATCAAAAAGAAAACGAGAGTAGCAGTATCATTTCATGTGGAGATAAAGAGACCCAAAACGTGAATGGGTGTCAAGTCATCTAAAGAGAAGAAAAAAGAAGGAACTTCATTCACTGAGACTGGTGGTTTATGAGTCAGGGATTATGGGAATATTCATGACTCAATCAAAAAGCACAATGAATTGATGTTTGAAATAGCTCATCTTTTAAGTAAACAGTGGGTAAAATGGAAAGTAGACTCCATATTCACTTCATTTAGAATTGTGTAACAGAAATAGTAGTTTGTTAATCCCTTCCTGAGTTTCATTTATTAAATAAGTCACAAATTTTGTCAGAATTCTGTAGTTATAAATATTTTTAATAGAAAAAAGAGTTTTCTTTATAAATACTCAAACTGATCTGTATTCATATTCCTAGTTTTAACTGAAATATGTCTTGTTTCACATGATAGGTAGTACTTGTAACAAAATCTGCTTATACAAATAATAGTGTTTGCTTTATTACTATTGACATTCAGCTTATGATACTGAATTATACTATATTTGAGTCATAGGAACACAAACAGAGCTAACTCTTCAAGCTTTAACGTCCTCATCTTTAGTAGTGATGCCTATAGGATTGAATGAGGACCAAATGGAATTTCTTTTCCTTTTTTTTTTTTTTTTTTTTTTTTGCCCTGGGGATTGAACCAAGAACCCTTTACCACTAAGTTATATCCTCAGTCCTTTTTTTTTTTTTTTTATTTTGAAACATGGTCTCCCTAAGTTTCTGAGGGTCTCACTAAATTTTACTGAGGCCAGCCTCGAACTTATGATCCTCCTGCCTCAGCCTCCCAGTTCACTAGGATTACAAGTGTGTGCCACCACTTTCAACTGAAATGTCACATTTGAAATTATCCAAGACACAGTAGATACTTCATAGATTTTAAGTGAGAGAGTAATCAAAGAATGCTTCCCAAGGGAAGGATATCTTTGTGTCCCATACTACTCTGCATTGTATAAGTGAGAGAACGACAAAGGAATGAATTTTCTTTTAGCTATCATTAAAAGAATACATCTGTGACAACAGCTCTTTTTTTCTTGTAAGCCTCCTCTCTGTTCATGACATCCATCCCCATTCCTCACCACTTAAGTAAGTTCCCTTTGTGTCATTTTTGAGGTTTCAAGGCTTGATGGTACTGTGTCCTGATAGCCTAATTGTAAAATTTCTAATAAAAGCAGAACTTTTTAAGGGAAATTTGACAGTTTTTTGTTTTGTTTTGTTTTTTTAATTCTGAGGTTTTCATGTTAAATAGTTCTTTTACTTTTATTGGGGAAAAAATATTTGCTTACCTCTTCATTTTAGAAGGATTTGATTTTCATTTAGACCTTACAGAGTTTGGCACCTGCTTCAGAGTGGCTCTTGGTATCTTTTAATACAAACTGCTCTTGCTCTGAATGATCTCTCTTGAGTGCCCCTGTAGCTCATGACCACAGATATTTTGTCCGACTGAGGATAGAAATCACTGATAAGGCAAAAACTGTGGCTAGCTGGCCCTGTTGCTGCCTGTTTGCTCTCAAATCCGGATCAAATAGAACTGAGGTTTCTCTCTTCATATGGTACAATGTGCACAAGTAGAAATATTTATTATAGAAGTATTCAGAGGCACTGCTGAGGCTCTAAATGCTTCTGTGAGATTTCCACGTGCTGTGCTATTTAAGTTAGGTGATTTTTTTAAAGACTCTGTCCATTTCCAGAATTCTTTGAGACAATGTAGAAAACTTTTTCCTACTACCCTATACTCTTTTTTAAAATCTTTTAACAGATGAACTGTGCTTTTGTGAAACACTTCTACTCATTGCAGAAAGTATACTTGACTGTATATAAGCAATTAGATGGAAAATTTTTACAATTAACCATGTAGTTTTATTTTGGGAAGGTAAGTTTGTTTACTAGTTTGACTACTATTAAGAAATGAAAGCCAGGGCTGGGATGTAGCTCAGTAGCTAAGCGTCTGCCTTGTATTTGCAAAAAGACAAAACAAAAAAGAACCCCACCAAAAAAAAATAAGATTAAAAAAATAAAGAAATGAAAGCCAGGCTGTCAAAATAAATTGACCAAACTAAGAGATAGGTTGGGATTATTTTCTCTGTAGTTCCTCTAGTTTAATGTTGTGTATAAGGAAATAATGTTGCATTTTGATAACTATTATCATATATTCTCAACAAATAGTTTGATTAAAACAATAGACCCTTCTTCCCCATAGGTTTTATATTAATCTTAATATACAGTCAAGAATTAGAAATGCTAAGTTGCCAGAAAAAGAATATGACATTATGTTCTTGATACACAACCATGGAAGGCTCTGTTGATTGCATGCGATGATAAGAATCTATCAAAAGAGCAGCTCTTCTTTTTTTGGGTACTCATCACTAATGCCTCCTTGCTATTAAAAAGGTCACCTATATCTTTAATGCAGATTATTTTCTTTTAAATATAAATAATGAATATATACTGTATGTTCTATGATTTTTCTGTGGATACAAGTGGAATGCTTGTCAGTTTTACCTGTAGATCACTAGCTTTGAACCAGTCATCTCATGTTAATTGATAATGTTAAGTTGTATTAAAAAGGTCAAAAATATTTGTAATCGTGCTTATCCTGTATTTTAATATAGGAAATAAGTTGTCAGTGAAGTAGTATAAATCATGACTTTTCTACTTTTATAGGAGATCAGCATATACTGCAAATAGTTCACATTTGTAGAGGAAATCTACATTTCAGAGAGACCTTATAGATTTTATTTGGAAGTCTGTAAACCTGAAAAATTTACATCAAGTAAACATAGTAAATCTACCTTTACTGGCTCTGGTGTTTTTAAACTTTTTTCATTTTCAATTCGAAAAGTACTTTTTTGTGTGTATTTTTAAAGTTTTATCACCCTTCCCTGTATGTTGTGAATGTTTTCCACAGTTTTCTCTGCTTTCGATCATATGACATTTTGACGTATATGAAAGTATACATTTCTCATGGTCAGATTGGTTGATCTTTTCTTTGTTACCTCTCTTGGTACTTTATACTTAAAAAGTCATTTCCAAGACGAAAAGCAGTTAGAGACCCATCTGTACTTTCTTTCCATTTTTTAAAACATATTTTGGGGTTCTTTTCATTTTTGTTTTTTCATTTTTTTTAATGTTTTTTCCTTTTTTTTTTTTTCTTTTCATTTTTAAAAATGGTCTTACTGTATTTTCCTATTTCAGATTTGCTGAGTCCTTGGTTGGACTCCAAAGATTTGAGAATTTATTAAAATTCTACACAAAATTGTACATGCATTTTCTGTGTAAGAGTCTATAACTTTATGGAGTCCCAAAGCCCACACCTCTTGTCCTCGCTCTTTCGAAAAACATTATGTAGACCCCAGGTAGTATGGTGGGCTCTAACTTTTTCCTTATACTTCAGATAAACCTTTTAGTAAGTGATGATCTCCTGTGATTTGCAATGCTTTTGAAAAATAAATTTGTTTTTATTTAGCTTATTCATTTTCTCTTTTTATCTCCATAGAGAAAGTTAGAGAAATTCAAGAAAAACTTGATGCTTTCATTGAAGCTCTGCATCAGGAGAAATAAACTGTATTAAGTGAGTAAGGATTCTGCTGCTGCTTTGGTACCAAGTACAAAGTTTGTATTTTAAATTTTTCTTAGCAGTTTATTATTCTGCTTGATTATAACCTGCTTGTTCCTTACGATGTAATAAATATAATTATTTTAAGGCATGAATCTGAGAAATAGCTTCTGAATTTCATATATGTACTGTTCTTTTAAATAACTTTATTGCCTTCAGGCTGAACCAAAAATATTCTCTAGCACTCATTATAGACAGAACAAAGGTGAATAAAGAGCTAAGATATTTTATAATCTCCAGATAACTCGTTATCTACATGTAAAAAATTGAACTGTAGATGTTATCCTTTTATTCCTTATATTCATAATCATTGGATAATTATGTGTATGTTAAATATTCAACTTGTAAATTTCCTGTTTGACTTGTCTACAGTGATTTTAATAATTGTTCTTAATCTTACTCTCTTTTGTTTAAAACATTTAGATATACCTTTTTCTGTTTAATTTATATAGCCTAAGAATTTATTACTCATCTTGATATATTGACACTTGTCCGGTTCTGAAGTCTGGCATTCTAAGCATGTTCTTAATAAAATACATATTTAAGGATTTCCCTTAGTGGCATAGTCAATTGTTGATCATCCCTGAGGAATTATAATCAGTGATTGTTTGCTTTTATTGAAGAATTTGAAGGGGGAAATGCTATGATTAAGCTATTATTTATTTAAAATATTTCCCTTCTTTATCTGTGAGCAGAGTACGAGCAGCCTGTGTGCAACAGGTCCGTAAACCAAACTACCACCTCTTCTCTACTGTAGGGGTAATAGTTTTGAGAAAGCAAACTAGAAAGAGAGGCACTGCTCAGACCATATATCATTCATAACAGTACTCCAGCAGTGAATGAGAGAGGAGGGACTTAGACTTCAAGGAAAGCTTTGTTGCTTTGTTTTGCTTGTTTCTTTAAAGGGCAGATATATAGAAGTATACAGAAATGCAGAATTATCTTTAACACAAGCTAAAAATAACTTTGGTGCTTTTATAAACACTTGTTTATAAATGTTTTCTGCATATTCCATGTGTAAAAAGTTATTTTAAAACCATAAACTGTTCTGATATCATCCTGGTCATAATAGTTACCATGAATAGTTACTATTGGAGATAAACATTTTCAGTGCTTCTTGAGCTTGATCTTCTCCATTTTAGCACCAGAGTTCACATGACATTTTCATTTATAGATATTGCCTTTGGGGGAAATAATTTATGAAAACCCACAGAAAACAAAGTCATTAAAAATATAAGCTACGTTTCTGGGTTTTTTAATTAAATGAGGAAGTTCAAAGCCAGCCAGTATTTTATATAATAGTATCTGCCCTCTAACCTGGTCAGTATGATATCTAGTATTGCCTTTGCTACTGGAGACATGCCTCTTCTCTGCCTGAGTATCTATCCCAAGAGCAGTACAGTGCAATCCTGAGAGGCAGGTTGTGATGATATTGGTGCATGAAGAAACCTTGCACATTGGAAAACCATCCCAATTTTTCTTGTTTCATATATGCCTGTAGTCTCTAAGGCCCTTCCCAACCCATGTGATTTATGACTCTAAAATCATAGAAAATATCTGTGAATTGGACACATGATCTATTTTTTTACCTTATAGATCCATTCAAAAGAGTAAATTTGGCAGAGTGGTAACCTTTCTCCATTCTAGTCATTTTTTAAAAGTTACTAGACATTGGGAGAAATAATTCTTCAATTAAAGTTTCAATGTATGTGGAGTTCCTTAGTCTTCATTTTGCTTTTTTAAAAAAATAGTTTAATTCTAATTCTAGTAAGTAGATATTATTTACCTCTTTATTGGGTATAAAGAAGATGTTTATACCCAGCACAACCATGCAGTCTTCTCTACCAATTTTAATACGTTTCAGACTTTTTCAATAAAAAGAAATTAATTCTAGTATACTTTTATTCAGACATCATACTTAATAAAATCATGCTAATATTTATATTAGGTGATATTCTAAATAATTTCAATAAAACTTGCAAACTTAGTTAAACTTCAATTTTTTGTGATCATGCAGTAATAAAATTTGTTTAGAAATTTTTGCATTTGTCTCCCAAGACCTAAATTTATCAAATGGGTTTATTTTTACAGAATTCTACTCACAATGTAATCGCCTCTGCATACATCTGGAGAAAGAAAACTTCAAAGTTTTTTGTCCTGCCTCTTTTTCTTCTGCTATTTCACCTTTCTAATCATACAATAAAGTCAGAATACAAATAGTTTATGTACATTACAGGCACTTTAACCATCAGCTGCCTTGAATGAAAGAACAGTGGAAATGGCATTAACATCCTAATTCAGTTATTCTGAAGTGACAAATTGGGATTATATGATTGATACTATCATTAGGTATAGTTCTTGAAGATAAGAAACGTGCTCTTTGCTGTTTTCTTATTTGTGGTGGCACTAAAATTTATTAACAGATGTTGCTCACTGTCAGTTTCTTTTCCAGGAATATAATGCTAGTTGTTTTGGAATAAAACATAGCAATTTTTAAGAAGTTGTCAATTGTATATAAAATGATGATAGCCTGCTAAGTCATTGTTGATATCTTTAATGTTCTGTATCCAGTAACTATTTGACCATGATAATTCAATTTATATTCACCACATGAAAGAAAACTGGTTAACAGAAGAACCCCTTGGATAGGTTAATTTGGATTATAATAATTCAATGTATATTCACTGAAAGAAACCTAAACCCTTCGTTGCTAGCCGAGAAGTTAGCCTCAGAAGCTGTCAGTAGCAGCTTACCTTCAGTTGCTGTTTTTACACTCCCTATATCCCTTTGAAATTAATTTATTTTGACTATTGTATACTTAAGTTAGACTTTCTGTTGACAGTGGTTTCTTTTTCCTATTGACAAAGCCATTGGATTATGACAAAAGATGAAAAAAATGAAGGATAATCAATTGACTAATTTTATTTAGAATATTGTCAAATATTTGAATTAGCAATCAGGAAAAGACTTACTTTCATATGAGTTTTTTCTTTTCTTCTGTCAGTGCTGGGGATCAAACCCATGGCCTTTCGCATGCCAGGCAAATGCTCTACCCTTAGCTACACCCCGCCAAGGGCCTCCAAACACTATTTTAAAAACTTTCAACAACTAGAATGATGTTGACCATTCCCTCTCTTAGCTGAAAATTTAAAGAAAAAAATTAAAGTTTAATTCATTGTAGTTCAGTTACAATAATACCCTCAGAACATTTTCTTGTGTTATATATAATTATTATTTGTTAAAGGGCTTTAAAGCAAATATGCCATTTTTTTACTTAAAATGTCTTTCTCATTTGCTACCCTTTTAAGTCTTTATTATGCTAATAAAACTGCCCATTGTATGACAGTTTTTGTTCTACAATTTACTTAATTTTATGTTTTCTTGGAATTCCCTTGTCAATCCCCACTTTTTTTTTAATTAGTAAAAATTGATAATCCCTCAAGATCTGACACATAATATGCAAAGTTGGAGAATGTCAAAATATTTCAGAAACTGGGAATTCAGTGACTATTTGTTTTACACTGTTAGATAAGAAAGTAGATCCAGTTTTTAGCAGCTAGCAGCAGTATACTGTTGTTTTGTAGATGAGTAGTCAAGAGTTTTTTGTGTTTCTTTTGGGTCAAGGGACAGTGGTCAAGAGAAAAGGAGTAGAGCTCTATAATGTTCTGTATAAAGATTAGGAGATGGCCTCACTGCTTAAACCCTCTAGTCTCTACCTTTACCACTACCTACAGCTGCAGTCAGTGGGTAACCCCTCACTGAAGCAGACATCTTGCAATGGTAATATTTAGGCAATTGTAAAACACCCATTACAACTACACATCTATTTCTTTAAAAAACAATAAACACAGAAAGAAATAGGACCATATTTGTTATTGTGAACTTTGGAGGAAAAAAATACCCTCATGTTAGGCAGTAATTTTTATCACATTCATCTATATAGACTTTAAAAAGGATTGGGGGGGAATGGAGAAACTTTACTTCTTTGAGGAGATCAATATTGTAACTTAAATCTGTTAAGTAGATCATCAAAATATTATTAATAATCCCATGTGAGTACTGACATTCTCCCTATTCCTTTCATTAATATGGCTTCTTTCATGGTTTTTTCTTTTCTTTTTTATCTTAGCTGATCTCACACTAAACATGCGCTTTTTTCCCCCTAAAAACTAGGTATTTATTAAATGCAGATGTTGTGGAGAGAAAAAAATAAAATTCAGTCTCAACAGTCAATCCTGTGTGTTGTGTCTGTAGTTTAAAAATCAAAAATTTTTGCAATTTAAGATAAAAAAATACTTCAGATATTCAATATGCAGAAGTGAAGCCAAATAGGACAAGAAATCATTTGTTTGATGTCAGAATTTGCAAAAAAAAAAAAAAAAATGGGGAGAATCAAGCTCTGTATGGAGACTGAAGAATTTTAAATAGATGATAGCCAAAATTAGTTGGTCAGGATGTTAATTTTAAAAATCAGTGTGTGTAGGTGATGCCGTAGGAAACAGGTGGTGCAGCTCCTGCTCTCCCCTGTCGAGCTGGTTGTGGCCATAGTCACAGGCAGAACAGTCAGCCTTTCTCGTTGCTTAATTAAATTCTCTCCTCTTTGTATTACCCTGCTTTCCAGGCTTTATTCAAAGGGACTCCTTCACATAAATTATTTAGTGACCAAATGTGAACCAATAGTATAAAAGTGAGTAGGAAACATGGTAGAAAGTTTTACTTCCTAGTGTTACAATTTGGGAATTTCAAGTACAAGATTCAGAGTGTGGGTTTTAAAGATGAATTCCTTCACTAGTTAATAATTTTGTATGTATTTATTTTAGATATATTTATCTGAGAAAACAAACACGGTGTTTTCTCTTTCTGATAAATGGGATCATAGTAATGGTCTTTATCTCAGTTCTCAAGGCTGGTATATGTTTTACTTTCAGATATTTTAGCAATATGGAAATATGCTTAAAAATGTGTTCACCCTTTGAATGATCATGGCTATGTGTTGTTTAAATATTTAAAACTTGTTTTCACTTGTGCACTGTGAATGAACTTTGTATTATTTTTTAAAAACCTCATACTACATGTAGATATTGCAATTTATAGTTTGCCTGTGCTTGATCTAGGTCATTTGTGTAGATGAGTAATTAAAAGAAAATTAAATCACATTATGATTTTTATTATTGGAGAGCATCTTTTAAATTTTCTGCATTTCTAATGAGGAACCCTATAATATAACAAAATTCATGGTCTAACAAACTTTTAAATGTCGCTGAATTTCATATACCCAATTTGTGATAACTAAGATGATCATATGTTACACACATCTTGAGCCTAAAGAACTGAGTTGATGAAGAGTTAACTCCTAGTTTTGTTTTTATTTGTTTTGTTTTGTTTTGTTTGTTTTTGAGACAAGTTTTCATTAAGTTCCTTAAGGCCTTGCTATGTTTCTCAGATTGGCTTTGAATTTGGACTCCTCCTGCCTCAGCCTCCTGAGCCACTGAGATTACAGGCATGCACCACCACATCCAGCTAACTTCTACTTTTACCTGGTTTTAAATCAAACTTGTTCCTTTGTCTTTCATGATAAAAAATTTCATTCATATTTTTATTCATTAATCCACGTGTAAACTCAAGTAGTTGAGAGGATTTAGAAATTTTGAAAAAATGGGATGAGAGGCACTGCTGAAGATTGTCAGTCACCTTGAGGTGCTACTGCCAGCTTCCTCCCCCAGAGATAGGTCTTAAGGCTTTGTTAGGAGTACACATTGCACTCCCTAATATTCAAAGCAGAATGTCCATTCTGTTGCCTACTCTTGTAGTTACTGAGTCTTAGAGGAACAATATGGAAATTAGAATTTTATCCTCTATGGTACATGATCTAGCACTTAACCAAGGCTCACGAGACCTGCAGTATTTGTGAAATAATTTGTAAGGAATAAGTTAATTCCATCTTCTTTTTTCACTGAAGTTTATCTGAGAATCGGGTCAAATCATCAGAAAATAGTACTATCTAGACTACTTACCTACTACTTCTTTATCTAATATTAATGCCCTTGACTTCCACAAACAAATGGTACCAGCATATGATGCATCTATTTGAATAAAATACATATTATCTTGCAAAAGTCTAATCTAATATACCTGTTATCACAAATTCATTAATATCAGGATTATTGGATAATTTTGTGCTAGCCATTTCCTCTTCAGACAGATACATGTACTTCTTTCCTTCTGATCATGAGAATGTAAGACCTTACCAGTGTCCTTACTTAAGGTGCCATGAAATGCTGCATTTAGTTGTCTCTCAACTGAAGCCATGAACCCAGCCATTTTCTGCTCCCATAGTCTATGTTCCATTTTTTGTTGTCGTTGTTCACCTCTCTTTTCCATACATCTTAACACAGAAGTGATCCTCCATCATTAGCAAAATGCAATGCCATTTCTCCTTTAAGAAATGTATTTGTTGCAAAGAATCCCACCATTATGTGTACATGTAATGCACCAATTAAAAGTATGAGAAAAATGAACTTGTCTAGACAACTTATATTGGAAGTGTTCACATTGGCCCTGATGTTCCAGATGGTATACAGCCTATCCCCTTGCATGCCAAATACATATAACTTACATATAACCTTACCAATGTCTCAAGGACACGCGTAGCATACACACAGTAACAATGATGAACCTGCCTCTGCACTGCCATGAGCAAGACTGACAGCAAGAGGTGCCTGATGTGCGTTTGAGGGAAGGATGTGGAGAAATGCTGAAGTATGCAGCCATTCCAGGAATATGAATACATCTTTACCAAGGCCCTAAAAAGGTCTTAGCTGGACTCAGAAAACAAAGAAGGGTATTATAAATGGCCATTAGAATTTTGGGATCCATCTAGAAACTTCTCTGAAGCCTTTTTAATTTTCAGTTATCCTATCTTGCTAAAGGATTGGTCTTATGGAACTTTTTGTTTTTCTTTGAATGTTGGAGTTAAGTAGAATATCTGAATCCAGAGCAAAGAAACCCAGGTGTTTTTTTGAGTTTCGCCTTCTTTATCACAAGCAGTATTAGTTGCACTTTATAGATGAAGGAATAATGTAGACTCAGAACAGTTTTAAGTAACTTGCACATGATCATTCTAAAGTAGCAAGGTCGAAATTTGGAAACAAGTCTGATTACAAACCTGTGTACTCTCCAAAATGCACTCTCCCTTCCAAAAATACTTTCAGGAAATGTAATGTGTTTATGCTATCAGGAACGCTTTCCATTAAGGCATATGATGCCCTAAAAAGAGCACAATGAACTGACTCATTTCATAATAAAAATAGCCCAGGATCGTTTTCCCTGACTGTATGAAGCTGTCATTGCATTGCAAGAATGGAATTACCAACAAAGTTGTGATTCCCTATACAGCCCTACTGGACAAGATGAAATTCAGGAGTTGCAAATTTATGTCAGCCAAAGACCTTAAGTGTTAGGAGTAAAAATTAGTGTTTTGCAATTTCTCTTCAACATGTTAATTGTCTTATCTACCCACGCAGAGCCTCTTAATCTTTTTGAGTTAACCTAATTGTTAAAAAACAATTACTTTTACTCCAGTTTTTAATACTTTGATTGAATATTTTCTCAGATTATTCCTTTTAACTGGCTTCTTTTGTCTAACACTTTTGAAAGGTATTACAATTCATTACAATTTCAACTAAATTTATTTCCAGAAATCTTATATACACTTCTTCTTTAATTTTCTTGCCTTGAGATATGTCTAGCTTTCTAAGACTATTGGAATGGAAATAGCTACTTTTTTGCCAAAATTATTCTGAGTTTATCATTTCAGAATACCCCTAAAATGAGTGTGTATTGAACATTCCCTGCCATTTGCTGCCTCTACCATTTCAGAGGCGCTCAGCACAAGCACAAAACCACTTCCATTTTTGTACATTCTTCTTCTTTCTAAACATTTGACACATTTACATTCTTACTAATTACAATGGTCATAGCTGAATCGAGACTGTGGAGTGTAGTTTTGTTCTTGTCTAAAGTACTATGTTGTGGTACCCTATTGGTGGAATGCGGTATTTGGACCTGGATGTTCTTGGGCACCCCCCTTTGATGCAATTCGCCAGCTGTGTACTCTATGATTGGCTGGACTTTTGATGTGCAGATACTACAAGTTGGTCACAAACTTGTGTACAATGGGCCTGTTCTGGTTCATGTGAAAATCAACATCCTTTTTTGTGTTCCTGGGTGACAGGATGCTACAATACTATTAGCATTTGCAAAGAGTGTGCCCTGTCCAAGGGTGTAACCACAGATCTTGGGCTGCTCAGTTTGTGTTTCTCTATTATGTGAGAGACACAAAGAAGCTGAAGGCTGGCAAAGGCCTGTCAAATCTTGTAATGTAGCGCTCGACCCCCAAACTCCACTTGGCCTCCAAGCATCTCTTGTTCCCTGTCCCACCCCTTTCTCTGAATGGGCTCTGAGGTAGGTAAATGAATTCAGCGGCTGGTAGGCGGGGATTCCTTTCTGACCTCATTCCTGTACCATTTGTTTGCAGGCTTGTAGGGGGAGAGGAGGACATTTTGGAATCCTTTGTGTCAAATCATTTTCTTGCAGGTTGGGGAGTTAATGGTAACTTTGTCTGAAGCCAGCCAAGCAGAAAGCCTCCACGGATGAGGCGTGGCATGCTCAACCTCCTTACAGCTACAAGATGAGAATATGGAAATGAGGAACTTTCTAGAGCAGATGGATAATGCAGCATGTCTGCTTGTTCATCATTTCATAGTGGGAAGCTCAAGTCTTCCCATGTATTTAAGCACAGAATAGTTACTTTAAAAATATTTTCCCCTTTCCAAATCATCATGGCTTTTATACTGATGTCTATAGTTTGAGTAATCTTTTGTGCAACCAATTATTTATATACTCTAAAGTACTTTAGAAGCCTCCTAATATCTGGCTGATTGTATAGGGTATGGTGTGACTGGAAGAGTTCTATAATTTGGTGGGGTTTTTTTGGTTTTTGTTTTTTTTTTTTTTTTTTTTGCTCTTAGATTTTCTTTGTTTATCTAAAAAATGAACAACAGCTTTAAAAGTGATAACTCTAATTTTGCAAAAAGAGATCCAAAGATAAGCCATTTATTCAGCTAGTGTTAGAGCTAGAAACTTTGTCTCCTGATGACCAGGCAAGTTCTGTTCTGTCCCATGAAGAATTAGGTCCAGGGCCATGATTCAGTGCCTTCACAGCCAGGCATTTTGTAAGATAACTTGGGGTTCTAGATATTGGTGTGAAACCTTTCAATTTTTAAATGCTAGGAGCTAAATTACACCTTTCCATTCATCTCTAGCCTCAGTGGATTTTGGTGATGCAGCTGCTAAGGCTTTCTTAAAATAAAATGACTTCCGGTCTTTCTTTGACATGCAGTTTTATTATGAGGCTGAACTGGAGGGACATTCTCATTTATTGAGCATCTACTGTGTTCCAGGTTTATTTTTTGTTTGTTTTTTTGTTTTGTTTTTTGCTGTGCTGGGGATTGAACCTGCAGCCTTGTGCTTGCGAGGCAAGCACTCTACCAACTGAGCTATATCCCCAGCCCAGGTATTTTAAATACAATGCCTTATTTATTCTTTTAACATCCTAATGTTGGCATTAAAACCATTTTACCAACATGTCAACTCTTCAGACAAGAGGTTGTCTGAAGTTCCACAGCTCACTAATTGATAAGGCCTTTATGGGAACCCATACCTGTCTGATCAGAGAGCCAGAAAACAAGCAGGTACAGAATGGGATGGAAGTGTATTAGTAGTTTCCTTCTCCCCCCAGTCCACTACCATGAGGTGACAGTTCCTTTTACATAGAGTGAGTCAGTATTATGGTTTAGATAGGAGGTGAAATTATTAGATTATGATATTTGTAACATAATCAGTGGATTAATCCACTGATATCTGCTAACTGGGTTGTAATTATAGGCAGGTAGGGTGGGGCTGGAGGAGGTAGGTCACTGGGGTCATGTCTTTGGGGTTTATGGAGAGTGTAGCTCTCTACCTCCTTTTTTTAAATTTAATTTTGATTCATTGAACACAAATGGAGTACAGCTATTGTTTCTCTGGTTGTACACAAAGTAGAGTCACACCATCTGTGCGTTCATACATGTACACAGGGCGATGATGTCTGTCACATTCTGTTATTATTCTTACCACCCTCCCCCCACTCTACCTCCTGTTGCCATGACCTGAGCTTCTTTCCTCCATCATGCCCTTCCACCATGAAGTTCTGCCTCTCTTTAGGCCCAAAGCTATGGAGTCAGCCAAACATGGACTAAACCTCTGAAAGCACAAACCAAAATAAACTTTTCCTCCTCTATGTTATTCATGTCGGGTCTTTTGTTCACAGTGATGAAAAAGCTGACTAAAACAGAAATTGGTATCAAGAGGTGGGGTTGTTATTGTGACTAACCTGACCATGAGGTTTGGAAGTTTTTGGAGCTGGTTTGCAGGGGAAGAAATTTTTGAAAAGTTTGGAGATTCAAGCTTGGAAAAGCTTCCAGAATGTCATAAGCATAGTTGTGGGAGCTCAGAAGACCAGAATGTCCATTAACTGTGGACAGTGAAGACTGGGCTCGTGAGGTTTCAGAGGAGAAGGAGGACTCCTGGAACGTGGACTAGAGGCCATTTGTCTTCACCATGCTGGTGAAGAACCATGGACACATTTTGCCCATGTCGGGAGACTTTGTTTGAGGCTGAATTTAAAAGTGATGGACTCATTAATCTGACATTCAAGTGGCGGCATGGGTATTTCTGGTGGTTTTAGCCAAGTTTACTGTGATAATCAGAAGAAGAAAATTTTGAAAAGCTTGAAGTCTAACCAGAAAAGTGCATGTAAAATTGGGGCTAAGGAAGTTGTGATTGTTAAAAACATTACAGCCACTAACCACAAAGTATTTTACCCAGAAACAATGGGAAAGATGGTTTGAGAGCAACTCAGAATTGTTAAGGTCACACCTATCTGAGACTCGAGAGTGTAAAGTTAAAAATTCCTTTGAGAAGAGACCTGCTTGCACAGAGGGGTCTAGAAAGTTGTTTCACTGTGCTCAGCCACCCAGGCACTGAAAGGCTGCTGCAACCATGGTCCCAGGAGGCTTGGCTGCTGCTCAAGATGGTGGCAGATCTTGCATCGATCGTGTGGTATTGGTTGTGCATTAATGGAGGATGCAAGAGTTATGGGGTTGTGGAGGTTTCCACCAAGATATCAAAGGAAGGCCTGGGAGGCCAGACCGTGTTGCAGAGTCAGTCCCTGAAGGCTGCCCCTCAGAGGGCAATTCATGAAGTAAGAAGAAAGCTGAAGCTACAGTGGAAACCCCTAAGATGAAGAGATGCCAGTACTGTGGAACATCTGCCAAGGAAAGCTGTAGGACTCAAGGAGAGATAAGCCAAAAGACAGCCCATGTGGGCTGCAACCATCAAGGCCATAGGGGAAGAGCTACACAAACCCTTTGAAGAGAATATCACAATCCATGTGTCCCAAATGCTGGATGTGGAGCTACAGGACTTGTTTACCCAACTGGATTTGGGTCTTGCTTTGGCCCCATCTCTTCTTTCTATATCCCTATTTTTCCTTTGGGTAATGGAAATGTTTCTTCTGTGCCACTAAATATTGGATGGAGATATCTATCTATAGATAGACAGATCGATCTCTATCCAATATCTCATTCATATATATATATATATATATATATATATGACTTTTCATCTTTACAACAGTTTGTCTTGAGTCTAGATTTTGGACTTGAACTTTTGAGTAATGCTGGAACTTTTAAGACTCTGGGAACTCTTCGAAGTGTACTAAATGTATTTTCCATTGTGAAATGGGCATGAGCTTTTGGGGGCCAGAGGTGGCATTTTATGGTTTAGATATGAGATGACCCACAAAAGCTCAGAGAGATAATACAAGAATTTTCAGAGGTGAAATTATTAGATCATGATAGTTGTGAACTAATCAGTGAATTGATCCATTGATGTGAATTAACTGGTTTGCAACTATAGGCAGATAGTGTGGCTGGAGGAGGTAGGTCACTGTGGTCATGTCTTTGGGGTTTATATTTTGTCCCTGGTAAGTGGCCCTCTGCTTCCTGTTGCCATGACCTGAACTGCTTTCTTCCACCATGCCCTTTCACCATGATATTCTGCCTCATCTCAGGCCCAGAGCTATGAAGTCAGCTGTCCATTGCCTGAACACTCTCAACCTGTGAACCAAAATAAACTTTTCCTCCTCTGTGTTGTTCTAATCAGGTTTGCTGGTGACAGGAAAGAAATTGCTAAAACAGCAAAAATGCATGTGTATTCATAAAGACATGCCAATGTGTACTACTTCCATCACCATGGACAAGTGAAAACCTTGTTTGAAAGAGATGCACATACTTGTACATAAGCCTTTTATTCTAGACATCAAACTATTTCAAATTCTGAATGGCACACCAGTGAACATCAGCAGGGCAAAATGGCATTTGCCAGTTTTATACCTTTTAATGAATTCTGAATGTTGAAGGCACATTTTACTTTTAAGATTTATTGAGAAAGAAGTAGCCCAGAATCATCATAATTATTTTATATTTAAATAAAATCATTTCACTGTTGCTTTATCATAAGGTCTGGTGTCTGCTAAGTAGTGTGTGGATGTGTGTGTACCCAGCATTGCTGACACAGTTCATCTTCGACTAATGTCTTTTTACCATCCTCTCCTTTCTGTCCTCGATCTTGGCACAATTCACTTGGTCTGTGTCCTCATCTCTGTTACTGCTACTGGCGGGCATTTTCAGCTCTCATGTACCATCCACACTCATGACAGAACAAGCTATCTAAAATGAAAACTTCATCATTTGATTAAAATCTGCTTTATTCCCCATCAATAAGAGGATTCAATTGGTTTTACTAAAGGCCCTTGTCATGCTGACCTTTGTGAAAGGTTTGATTGTTTTTATACGAAACTGCCTTTTATAAATAAAACTGCCCCTAATTGACAGATAGTTTTTAGAGCTATTATTTGTCTTTTAAACATACCAACAAAACAGACAAGTCATTTCTTTTTTTTTTTTCTTTTGAACCCAGTACCAAACCCAGCCCTTAACCATTGAGTCACGTCCTCAGCCCTTTTTTGTATTTTATTTAGAGACAGGGTCTTGCTAAGTTGCTTAGGGCCTCACCAAGTTGCTAAAGCTAACTTTGAACTAGTGATACTCCTGCCTCACCTCTGGAGTTGCTGGAATTACAGGTGTGCACCACCACACCCAGCAGGTTATCAAATCTTGACAGAATAGTTTGGTTCCAGTGCTAAATTTCTAACATAGTTAAAATTGCAGCAGAAGGTACATTTCTAGTTCCTTTAACTATCAAGTCTTTCTTCCTATTGTTTGTTTGTTTGTTTGTTTTTGGCATCAGAGTCTCTCGATGAATAACTGCCTTCTGAGATGCCAACTCTCCTTCTGTACCAGCAGTAGACAATGAGTGTTCTGTGGACCCTTAGGGTTCTTAAGATCCTTTTAGTGGCCCACAGGGGCAGCTTGATTTTTTATACTGCTAATGTTTAATTTGCCCTTATCAGTGTATTGATAGTCATGATTCATGAACCAAACTACCACTTTCTTCAATGAATATTTTGCTTGAAAGAGTGGACTGATAAACTGTTAACTCAGACTTGTTCATGAAGCAGATGGATTCTCACCCAATGAGCAAAATGAGTCTGCCACTTCAAGGAAGACAGCCCTCTTATAATTGTTGCCAATAATAAAGCTTGTGTATTTAAACAAAAATGAGAATTTTGAAAAACTTTATCTGCCACCATGTACTTGATAGATTATCAGTATATTTCTAATGAAATGGTGGTGACAGGAATGAATGTGATTTTTTTAATATTGTAGAATGAAAATATATCAACATCTATAAGATTTGCATAACCCAGGGAATCCATATTTTCCAAATGGCAAATTAGGGATGGCTAAAGATCCCTATGAAGTAGGAGGCACGCCAATGGATCTTAGGTGATCCATGAATTTGAGAAATTCATTGATGTGGCTTCAGATTCCGCATTACTGCTAACCTTTGTCAAGTGTAGGTACATGGAAAAGAAGATTTTCAATTCCTGAAAAGATTATTAAATTCTCATGTTTTCTAATTACGTAACTGTGAGACCAAGTTTTCTTCCTATATTTCAACCAAAACAACAGACCTCAATAGATTTAATGCACAAGCAGATATGAGAATTCAGTTGTCTTCTCTCAAAACAGACATTAAAGAAATGCAAAAATGAAAACAATGCTGCTCTCACCATTTCATGTGTTTCTCATAAGAAGTGTTATTTATGCTAACATGATTATTTCCTTCCCATAGCTGCGGACTTGAGAACCTGTGAGAACTTGAGAACCTCTACCATGTAGAGTAACTAGTGATGTTTTCCTCTTTATTCCACGTGCAGAGATGCTTAGCATTGAATGTGTGATTATTTTTTAAATAAATGAATGAGTATTTAAAATTTTTTCTGTTTTAAGTTTTAATATAATAAATATCAAGAGACACCACCATCATTAAACCCTTGGGATACTCAAAAATGTTAACAGATTAAAAGCTTGAAAATCGCTGCTTTTATTTTGTAGTATAGTGTCCAATCCTATAACCAAACCTCAGAACACAAAGCAGCAATTTGTTTAAAATTACCATTTGTGTAAAATATCTGAAGATCTATCCCATGACAATTACCTCTTATCTCTTCACCTGAAATCAAGATGTATCTTGTGGGAATGGCAAGTTCTAGAAAGCAGTCCATCCAGTGTCACAATTCCCGCGTGTGCGTTGTATTCAGATGACCTATACCACTGCACCAGGACTGCTCTGCCTGAGGTCACAGGTGGCACCCATGTTGTGACATCCATTGGGCAGGTGCCAGGCTACCCTCTCTTGACCACCATTGCATTCTGCACTCTTGGCCACTGCCTCTTTGAAGTACCCGGGGTCTCTTGGCTTCCTTTAGCATACACTTCGGGCTTGCCCCTCTCTCCAGGTGTCAGTGTCTCCCTTGCCAGTCCTTCCTCTGTATTCCCAGCTCTGTCCTGGCCCTCCCCCAGTCTATCTGCTCTCCCTGGATTTCATCCACTCTCCAACCTCCAACCATGGTTTAATCACCAGTGGTTCCATTGCCTCATCAGCATTATCACTTGCATTTCTCAAAAGTACCTCAGAGCTGACCTCAGTGTCATCTTCCCCAATCTGCACCCACTCCACTCTGCCCTACTTCACTGAATGGTAGTATTTACCTTTTTGCCCATGCTAGAAACTGGGGGTTATCCTTGAGTCTTCTTCCTCTCCCAATATGCACATCAAATCATTCTCCAAAGCCCACTGGACCCCTGAACAATTCTCAGTCCTCCATGCCTCTTCCCATTCTGGGTCTGGTCAAGAGCTCCTGCAGAACCTCCTCATTTCCTCTCTTGCTTCCCTCCAGCCCATCCTCAGTACTGCAGCCAGATGATTTTTTAAAGCACATATATAATTTTTACTCTCCTGCTTAAACCTGTGCTGCTGATTGTCCTCATGATAAGAAATAAAATCACCAGTAGGGCATTTGAAGGACCAGAGAGGCGTACCTCTGCCTTGTCCAGCCTCCTCTCTGTGTACCTTAGTCCCATGAATTTTCCGGGTCTGCTTAAATATACTCTTCAACACACTCTGCCACCCTGGGCTTGTGCACATGCTCTTCTTGACCCCGCCCCCATGGGCCTCGCTGACAGCTACTTATCCTTAGGGTTTGGCTTAGATAATACCTCTTTAGGAGCTCTTCCCTGACCTCGCTCCTACTCAGACTAATTCAATGCCTCCAGAGCATGCTGAACTGTGCCTTCCTACTACATACCATGTTTCATGTTTTTTTATCAAATGAATGAGTTTATCAGAATGTCGGAGCTATAAAGGATTTTAGAGGCCCAATTCTGAAACAGATATGGCAAAAATGAATCCCTGATGGACAACATGGCAAAGCTGGTTTGTTGTAATAATGATCTCTGAACCAAAGACTTCCGTATGTCAATTCTAATATGATTTTCTTCCCTGGATGGTGTGCTGTGAACACTGTCCTACAAGCCAGCAGAACTGGCTTGTAATCCTGGCCCTGCTTCTTCCTAGCTATGTGCTGTCAATTTCTTCTCTAAGTCTTGGATTTCCTCATTTCATTAAAAAAGAAAAATGTGTATGTATGTGTTGTATGTTCTATTTCAGGGTTTTTTAGATTAAAACCCTGATATATTTAAAGCATTTTCAAAGTGCTTAGCCTATGATAAGTGTTCAAAACCAAGAGTCATTAGGGTATTATGTTGGTGTAAATTAAGGTCCAGTCAATAGCTATTTCCAAACCAAAGACAAAAATGGCCTCAAAAATAGTGATGGAATCTTGTGCTCCTCCTATAGGGTCCACTCACTCACACTGACACCTGAATATGATTTATTTTCCAGAGATGTGTCCTATGCTCTCAGCTTAGCAAAGGGCCTCCCTGACCTTTTTAGTGCCCTGCTTCCCAGAGCCAGCCCAGGTCAGGCAGTGGAACTGACCAGGCCCAGCTCTGCTCTGTGGATTCCTCGTGGCCCCGTCTGTCTCTGCCAGGGCTGTGAGTGTCAGCCTCAGTGAGCAGTGCAGCTCAGAGCCTGTCTCTTGCATCAGTAAATGTTCAGGACAGGCCCCTGAGAGTGGTACCTCTGTGGCACTGACTGGATGGTGCTGCTTATGGATTCCAAAGAAAACTTGAGCAGCTATACAGCTCTCTTTTTTTCTTGAGAATATGCAGAGAATCCAATTTCAGAGACTTCTAGCGTGGCTGGATGAAGTGGCATCTTTAATGTGGAGATGTTAGGGGAGACACTTTGAACCCAGCAAATGGGGTTTTGTTTGAGGTCCCACAAGTTGATAAAGGTGTTTAAGACTCAGTGTGAGGGAGAACAGCTTCTGACCAAAACCAGCCGCACTCTTACCTTCTACTAACCTTTGTTCTCCCTTTTCTTTGGCTGCTGGGAAGCCTGAAACTAGATTTGTAGCCCATCCTTGTGCTTATCAGGAACTTTGCATTTTCATGTCTTGTCTATGGTATTGAACTTTATTCTGACTTGATTTCATTTTGCTACCTTTCCTCCCATTTAACTTTGATTTCTCCATCTGAATTTTTGTGGGTATTTCCAAAAGCTACTTCAAATTCTTTCATCACATAAGGGTTCATGTGTAAATGTAAACGTATGCAACTACCAGCAGTATAGGGAGTTTGTTCTCTGTATACCGAAGCCAACTCCTTTATAGCAGCATGTTGCACTTCTGTAACTTCTTTATTGTTATTTCCTTCAATTTTTCTATAAAATAGGGACATGGATTAGGGATGGAAAGTAGCATAGCAATGCCTGATGGAAACCTGGTTCTCCATCCAGCCCAGGAGCGGGGCTGAAAAGCCAACAAGGCCCCTGAGGCCGTGGAACAGGAAAGCAGACAGGAGGCCAGAATCAGTGGGTAGGAGGAGGTGGCAGTTCTGGACGCCAGGACAGGATCTGCTTCGCTAATGAAAGGGCCCTTCTTTCCAGGGGATTATAAGAATATTCATGACCCTTGAGATCAGCAGGTGAGGCTCGGCCCTCCCTGCTCATCCTTTGCGCAAACAGTCCAGAAAGTAGAGGTTGCCAGGATGAGAAAGGAACAGTGGGAGTGGGGAGCTTTTCCTGCTTCCCTTGGCCCCCAGCCCCCTTTTATTTTCAGAGGAGGGCAGGGTGGGGGGCACTTGTCCTGAGGTGAATCAAGGACTGTGTCTTTCATTTCTAAAGAGCAGGCAGCGAGGCCGAGGCAGAAGTCCCGTGACATGACTTGAGACACAAAATGGTATCTTAGCATCGAAGACCCCCTTTGACAAGAAGAAGAAAAGCCCTTTTCTTCCCAGCCCGGATTAGGCGAGGAGGGAATTCTCCGGAACATGTGTGCATTGTTTTGCGGAGGGCAGCCAGGCTGGCCTGGGGCTTGCCTCCCAAAGTCAGCTCAAGGAAGCTTGTCCCATGTAATTAAAAGGGAAGGGAAACAGCAGGGAGTCTTGTTCCGCTGCTGCCCACCAAAGTGGGGTCCCCAGGGGACAGTGTGGCCCAGGAAATTGGCTAAATTAATGGTTGTGGGGGCCTCACTGAATGTGTGGGCCCTGGAGGCAGAGAAAGGGCAGGGCAGGGAGCCTCATAGTTGGAGCACTTCTGATAAAAGGGGGCAAAGAGAAACCCACTCAGACCAGGAATGTGGACGCTCCTTGCCACCTGACTGGGCAGTCGGGCTGCCCCCGGGACACGGCACCTGCAGCGAGGGGTCAGCCCCTTGCAAAAGCAGAGCCTCCAGGCAGTGTGTCCAGGCCCTCGTTTGTCCAGCTGATGCAGGCCGGCCCCTGGCTTTCTCCAGCTGACAGGGAGGCAGGGAGCCAGGAGGTCACAGGTCACAGCAGGGCTCAGGGACCCTGGGGCTTACAAAGGGGGAGTGGCTGCTTGGCAACAGAGTCTCTGGAAAGCAGTCTCTTGTATTTGTCAATGTAAAGTGTCTCACTCAGAAATTACGGGGAGAAGCAAAGCCCCAAACTGGAGGCTGACAGGCTTGGCATTTACCGGCTCTGACCCAATTATAAAAAAGAAATCTGTTTCTCTTATGAAAAGAAAATTTGGTCATCAAAAAACTTTCAGTTGCCATTTCCTGGAAGCTGCAGCTGGAGAATGAGGGCTTTAGGCTTCATTTTTCCCAACTCCTTTCTTCTCAAATCTTGCAGGTCGCAGTACAGGGGAGTTAGGTGGCCTTAATTAGCAGCCTGACCCACCTCAGCCTGACTGCCAGGGAACATGGGAAAGATAACAGTGACAACGGCCATGAAACCAAGTCATGTTTTTCCATGACCCCACACATTTTGCTTAAGGCCACAGCAGATGAGCAGGCAGTGTAGACACTCAGGTTTTTCTGGTAAGTGATGAATCTAAGTCAATATTGCAAAGCTGACGTGGTTCCTCTGGCTCTGCAAATATTGGACCAAAGACTTGAGTGAGGCATGCTATTGACAGTTAGGAGATGGTGGCATTGTTGTCTTTGTTACCATGAAGTGCAGCTCTGCAGAGCCTGGCCTAACACCCTGTGTACACAGAGGGGATGGTGCGCTGGGAGGCCCGGGTGTTTGCTCTGCCAATATGCACCAGCGGCCGGCCCTCCAACCTTCTCCCAGCCATGGTTACAGCTGGGGGTGTTTAAAACACACCTCGGGCTGCCGAGCAATGGCGAAGGAAGTCCCGTGCTCTTTTTCTTCTTCCTTTTTGATTCATTCTCTAAAACGACCTTTTTATTGAAGTGTGATGTGTACATATAATCTACACAGCGGGATGAATCTTCACACACTACCACTCCCCGGAATCAAGCATCAGGTGGAGGACCCTGAAGGCTTCCAACATCCACAGACCCACCTGAGTTCCCTTCCAGGCACCCTCTGCAGAAAGGGCGACCACTATCTGGACCTCCAACATAGATTAGTTTTGACTATTTTAAGCCCCAGGATTTTGCATCTTGGCATTGGAAACCAATACCACGTGTGTTCCCCCAGCAGGGCATCGTCACATCACAGCCAGCACAGTCGGTTTCGGCTCCACCTCTAACTCCGGTGCAAACCCCTTCCGGGTTCTGGCAGCAATGGTTGGCTCCACTGAAGGGCACAGTTGGTCTTCCTGTCTCTCAGGCCCTGAGAGTGGAAGCGTACAGTCCCTGGCTCCTCCACTATCCAGGCTTCAGCATGGGAGGTGCACACACAGGAGTACTGTGTCTATGAGCCAGTCTCAACCCACAGCCTCAGGTGTGCCTTCTGAGACAGTGGCCTCTGCCTGGCCCACCATGCCTCACCTGCCTCTTCCCTCCATATGCCACCATCCCAAAACACAAGAAGACATGTCACCACCAGAGGCAAATGATTTTTTGTTGTTGTTGTTGTTTGGTCCTAAATGTGGCACCTCTGTCTTAAAAGTGTCCTGGGCAAATTAAGAGCTGGAGTTTGGGGACTAGCCCTCTGGACACACTGTCACCAGATTTCCTTCCCCCTTTAGCATGCCTACAGCCTTTTCTACACATGTATGGGGTGCAGAGCAGGAAGTGGAAGGGTGGATAGGCCTGCCAGAGCTGGCACTCTTAGCAGGGGACACTGAGGCCTCACAGGGAAGGGGAGTTGCTAAGGTAAGCAGAGTGTCTGGGCCAGGTTTCCTCCTTCACCACACCCCATCCAAGAAAGCTTTTTTTTAAAAGAAAAGACACCTTTATTCAGTTTCATGATCAGCTTATTACATTTGGTAATCAATTTCATGGGTGCAAAAAAAAAAAAAGAGTCTACATTAAAACCTTTGTTGGAATGCTTTACACTTTCCACAGAACAGAAACTAAAATAACCTGTTACACAATTAGTCACAAATACAGTCCTCGAGGGTCTTTCGCCCATACACGTGAGTATTGTCTAAACCACGTCGTCTTCTTTGTAGCAGCTAGGCCTTGCCACTGGTGTGTGGCCTGAGTTCACAAATGTGCTGAAACTTGTGGCTTCCCTGTCCTTCTCTGGCTCTCCTCTCCTGCTAAGCTTTGTTTCCTGGCAGTATTAAAGCCGTCTGCCACTGCCATAGCTACTGCTGCTGCTGGAACCACCACAGCCATCTTGGTTTCATGGTTTGGCCAAGTATTTGCCTCTCGAGTTTCTGCCTCCAAAGTTTCTACCCTTCACAGATCCAAAATTTAATGACTGATTGTTATTATTGCCAAAATCATTGTCGTTTCCACCACTGCCAAAATTGCTTCCATTACCATTCTGCCTTCTCCCTTTATTACAGTTATCTCAGCTACCACTCCTGATGTAGCCACTGCCATGGTTCCCATAACCCTGTCCACCACTTCCATAGCCTCTGCTTCCTCCAGAGTAACCAGGGCTGCCTCTTCCCTAACCACTGTCCTTACCAAATCCATTATAGCCATCCCCACTACCACCATATCCACCACCATCATGGCTACCACAAAAGCCACCAAACTACTGAAGTTTCCCCTACCACCACCATCAAAGTTTCCAGAACTGCCTGAACCTCTTTGGCTAAATGAAGCACTTCCCATCTCTTGCTCTACAGGGTTTTTCTCACTTCACAGTTGTGGCCATGCATAGCATGGTGTTTCTTTTTATTATTTCTTTTTTCTATTTTTTAATTATTTGATTTGTTCTAATTAGTTATGCAAGACAGTAGGATGCATTTTGACACATTGTACACAAATGGAGCACAATTTCTCATTCCTCTGACCATATATGGTGCTGAGTCACACCAGTAATCATACATATATAGAGAGTAATAATGTCTGTCTCATTCTATGGCCCTTCCCATCCCTACCATCCCACCCCTCCCCTCACTCCCTTCTGCATAATCCAGAGTTCCTTCATTCTTCCTTATCCACCCCCCATTATGGATCAGCATCTGCTTATCAGAGAAAACATTTAGCCTTTGGTTTTTTGGATTGGATTATCTCACTTATTATCTTATATAGTTCCATCCATTTACCTGCAAATGCCATAATTTCATTCTTCTTTAAGGCTGAGTAATATTCCATTATGTATATATACCACATTTTCTTTATCCATTCATCTGTTGAAGGGCATCTAGATTGGTTCCATAGTTTAGCTATTGTGAATTGAGCTACTATTAACCATTGATGTGGCTACATCACTGTAGTATGCTGATTTTAAGTCCTTTGGGTATAAACGGAAGAGTGGGATAGCTCGGTCAAATGGTGGTTCCATTTTAAGTTTTCTAAGGAATTGCCATACTGCTTTCCATAATGATTGCACCAATCTGCAGTTCTACCAACAATGTATAAGTGTACCTTTTTCCCCACATCCTCACCATTACTTATTATTGCTTGTATCCTTGATAATTGACATTTGGCCTTGAATGAGATGAAATCTTAGTTTTGATTTGTATTTCTGTAATTGCTAGAGCTGATGAATATTTTTTCATATGTTTGTTGATTGATTGTATTTCTTATTCTGTGAAGTGTCTGTTCAGTTCCTTAGCCCATTTATTGAATGAGTTATTTACATATCCTAGAAATTAGTGCTGTATATGAGGTGTGTGTGGTAAAGATTTTCTCCCAATCTGTAGGCTCTCTCTTCACATCACTGATTGTTTCCTTTGCTGAGAAGAAGCTTTTTAGTTTGAATCCATCCCATGTATTGATTCTTAATTTTACTTCTTATGCTTAAGGAGTCCTGTTGAGGAAGTCAGTCCTAGGCTGATATGGTGAAGATTTGGGCCTAGTTTTTCTTCTATTCTTGGTTCTAGTGCCTAAGTCCTTGATCCACTTTGAGTTGATTTTTGTCCTGGGTGAGAGATAGAGGTTTCATTTCATTTTGTTACATATGGATTTGCAGTTTTCCCTGCACCATTTGTTAAATAGGCTATCTTTTCTCCAATGTATATTGTTGGCACCTTTGTCTAATATGCAATAACCGTATTTATGTGGGTTTGTCTCTGTATTTTTTATTTTGTGCTATTGGTCTACATGTCTATTTTGGTGCCAATACCATGCCATTTTTGTTACTATTGCTCTGTAGTGTAGTTTAAGGTCCAGTAGTATAATGCTGCCTGCATCACTCTTCTTGCTAAGGATCACTTTGGCTATTCTGGGTCTCTTAGTTTTCCAAATGAATTTCATGATCACTTTTTCTAGTTCCATGAAGAATGTCATTGGGATTTTAATAGGAATTGCATTGAATTTGTATTATACTTTTGATAGTATGGTCATTTTGACAATATTAATTCTTCCTATCCAAGAACATGGGAGATCTTTCCATCTTCTAAGGTCTTCTTCAATTTCTTTCTTGAGTGTTCTGTAGTTTTCAGTGTAGAGGTCTTTCACCTCTATTGTTAGATTGAGTCCCAAGGTTTTTTTTTTTTTTTTTTTGAGGCTATTGTCAATGGGGTACTTTTCCTTATTTCTCTTGCAGTGGATTCATTGCTTACATATAGAAATGCATTTGATTTATGGGCATTGATTTTATATCCTATTTTGCTGAATTCATTTATGAGTTTTAGAAGTTTTCTGGTGGAATTTTTTGGATCCTCTAAATATAGAATGTCATTGGCAAAAGGGGATAATTTGAGTTCTTCTTTTCGTTTTGGTATCCCTTTAATTTCTTTCATCTGACTGATTGCTTTGGCTAGAGTTTCAAGGACTATGTTGAATAGAAGCAGTGAAAGAGAACATCCCTGTCTTGTTCCAGTTTTTAGAAGGAATGCTTTCAATTTTTCTCCATTTCAAATGATATTGGCCTTGGGCTTAGCATAGATTGCTTTTCCAATGTTGAGGTATGTTCCTACTATCCCTAGTTTTTCTAGGGTTTTGAACATGAAGAGGTGCTGTATTTTGTCAAATGCTAGTCCTGCCTCTAGTGAGATAATCATATGACTCTTGTCTTTAAGTCTATTGATGTGATGTATTACGTATGTTGAACCAACCTTGCACCCCTTGGATGAACCCCACTTGATTGTGGTACACTATCTTTTTAATATGTTCTTGTATGGGATTTGCCAGAATTTTATTGACAATTTTTGTGTCTATGTTCATCAGGGATATTGGTCTGAAGTTTTCTTTCCTTGATGTGTTTTTGTCTGGTTTTGGTATTATGGTGATACTAGCCTCGTAGAATGAGATTGGAAGGGTTCCCTCTTTCTATTTCATGGAATAATTTGAGGAGTATTTGTGTTAATTCTTCTTTGAAGATCTAGTAGAACTCGCTGAGAATTCATTTAATCCTGGACTTCTCTTTGTTGGTAGGCTTTTGATGGTGTCTTCTATTTCATTGCTTGAAATTGATCTGTTTAAATTGTGTAACAGCATCTTGTTTCTGAATGACAACATTATCCAGAGTTGTGTTCATCAAAAGTTACAAAAACAAAGCTCCTCTTCTTTCCACAGCCTGGATCAGTCATGATTTTAATCACTTCAATTTTCCTGTACTTTTCAAAATAATCTCATAGGTAATTTTCTTCAGTGTCTTCTCTAATGCCACCAACGAAGACTTTTCACAGTTAAGTGGGCCCCTGGTCTTTGAGAATCTTCTCTTGAGACAGCTCTTTGGTTTCACAACTCTTCCACCATCTTGAATGGGCTTGCATTCATGGCTGCATCCACTTCCTCCACAGTGGCATAAGTGACAAACCCAAAACCCCTGGAGCACGTGGTGTTTGGGTCTCTCATCACAACACAGTCCATGAGCATTCTCCATTGCTCAAAATGGCTTCTCAGACTTTCACAAGTTGTTTCAAAGTTCAGGCCTTCAATGAATAGCTTCTGCAGCTGTCTGGGCTCTTTAGAGGACTCTGATTTAGACATGATGACAGCAGGAAGAAAGACTTGAATGATGCTTTCTCAGAGGTGTCCCCGGGCAGAAAGGAGTAGGCTAACAAATGTATTCTCAAGAAGTCTTTTTTTTAAAAGGACTTCATATCTTTTGTCAAGGGACCAAAAAATCACCCCATTCCCTCCTAAGGAAACACAAACACAAACAACAATAGCAGCACCAACAGTTGTTTACTCCCATCCACAGTTTCCTGTTTCATCTACTTCTCTCCTACATTCACATCAACCCTTGCAACAGCCCCAGGATGCTGCTGTAGACTCGGCCTTACCCACCGTTGCCACCACCATGGTCAACTATCATGATCCCTGATTTTTACAAATGAGGATCTGAGGTCTGCATTGTGAAGTGTGCTGCCCAACACTGCATGCTGGGCCCAGGAGCTGGCTTGGAGATGCCAAGGTTCTGGAGAGGCTCAATCTGCTCCCAGCTGTCCCAACAGTACCTTTGAATTTCCCTCAGACCAAAACCTAGAGCTTGGGTCTATGCAACCCTGAGCACACATGCTGGTCCATAGTGGTCAGAAAGTCGAGAGACTCCACCAACTAGAGGAAGAAGGGTTGGCAGGAACCGATGGCTCACCCTCAGCCCTGTTATGGTTTAGATATGAGGTGTCCCCCAAAAGCTCACATGTGAGACAATGCAAGAAGGTTCAGAGGGGAAATGATTGGATTGTCAGAGTCTTAACATAATTAGTGATTTAATCTCCTGATAGGGATTAACTGAATGGTAACTGAGGTGGGTGTATATTCGTATCTGGCAAGTAGAGTCTCTCTGGGCTTCCTGATCACTGTGATATGAACTGCTTCCCTCTACCACACTCTCCTACCATGATGTTCAGCCTCACCTTGAGCCCCAAGGAATGGAGCCAGCCTTCTATGGACTAATACCTCCGAAACTGTGAGCCCTAAATAAACATTTTCTCCTCTACAATTGTGCTGGTCAGATCATTTTAGTCACAGCAGCGAAAAAGCTGACTAAAGCCCTTAGGCCTCCATGCAGGGACCCAGACGCCCTATAGTCAACAAACGTGGCAACTTTATAACCTCCCTTGTCCTGAGGTCTTTTCTTCACTTCCCCCCAGAACATGGTGCCAGCAATACCCCAGGCCTTGCAACCCAAGGCCCTGAAAGCAGACAGTGGGCTGTGCAGAGGCACAGGTGAATCCTTCCAAAGCACAGCGGGGATGCACAGGGTTCAGACTCAGTAGGTTTTGGTTCATTCAGTTCTGACTCTTGGCCTGGCCCTGTTCTGGGAAGTAGAAATGAACAAAACAGGACTCTATCTCAAGAGGCTCACATGTTTTGGTAGACACCGAACATGAAGAACAGTAAGAATCCTGATCACAGGCAAAAAGTAATTTTAGAGAGGTCCTCTCTGAAGAGGGCACCAAGTGCTTTGGGAGGTCAGAGGGAGCAGAACCAATCCAGGTGTCCTTCATAAACTGAAAGACAGGCAAAAGTCAACTGTCATCTTGGAATAAACCCTTAGTTTCCCATGGTCACAATAAGAAAGTTTATAGTGAAATGCACATCATGTGGTGTCTGGCACATAGTAGGTGCTCAATAATAAATGTCATGCAGAGTGTTAGGTAGCAGAAGCCAGACTGGTTTGACTAGAGCCAAATGTGTATCTTTGAGGAAGCCTGAGGGATGAGATTGAAGAGTTGGGTTTGATTTAACTGGAGCAAGCTAAGAAGTTTGGGTTTTTATGCTTCAGAAAATGGGAAGTCCTTGAAGGATTTTGAGCAAGAAAGTGACATGATCCAAATTGTTTTTTCCAAAGGTTGTTTTGCTGGGAGGAAATATTTGCAAAAGACATATCTAATAAAGAACTATTTTCCAAAATATACAAAACTCTCACAACTTAAGAATATGAAAACATGCAACCCAATTAAAAAGTGCATCAAAGATCTAAACAGACACCTCCCCAAAGAAGAAAGACAGTTGGCAAATAGCTTGTAAATTGTTGTACAACATCATATGTCATTAGGAGACTTCAAATTAAAAATAACAAGGACCAGGCACAGTGGTGCACACCTGTAGTCCCAGCTACTTGGGAGACTGAGGCAGGAAGATGGAAAGTTGGAGGCTATCCTGGGCAACTTGATGAGACCCTGTCTCAAAATAAAATATAAAGGGCTGGAGACGTAGCTCAGTGGTAGAGTGCTTGCCTTGCAAGTGCAAGACCCTGAGTTCAACACCCACTATAGTAAAAAGTAAACAAAGCAAAGACAAAAACAGTGAAATGGGATTGCATGTTTTAGAATGGCCAAAATCTAAAATTCTGATGATGTCAAATTCTGGCAAAGATGTGGAGAAACTCTCATTGGATACTGCTGCTTTCCCAAAACGATACAGCCATTTTGAAGACTACTTGGCAGTTTCTTTCAAAACCAAATATATGCTCAATGTGATCCAGCAATTGTACTTCCTGGCATTTTTCTGAGTGAGTTGGAAACATGTCCTCACAAAAACCCGCACACAGATATTTATTGCAGCTTTGTTCATAATTGTTCAACCCTGAAAATGACCAAGATATCCTTTAATAGGTGAGTGGATAAATGGTAGACGAAGGTATAATATAGTGCACATGTGGGTGTGTACACATACATGCTTGCTTGTGAGCACACACATACACATACCATGGAGGAAGACATGGGGGATCACAAATGTGTATTACTAAGTGAAAGAAACCAATGCAAAAAAGTCTACACACTATATGATTCCAACTACATGACATTCTGAAAAGGCAAACTATGGACACAGGATCTGTGGTTGCCGAGGGTTAGGAGAGAGGGGGGATGAATAGGCAGAGCAAGGGGATTTTTTAGGGCAGGGAAACTACTGTTTGGTAGTATAATAGTGGATACATGTCATTATACATTTTTCTAAACGCATTGAGTGTTTAACTCCAAGAGTGAACCCTAGTGTGAACAATGTATCAATACAGGTTCAAAGATTTTAACAATTATACCACTGTAATGGTTGATGATGGGGAAGGTTATGCAGGCAGGAAGGAAGGAGGCATATGAGAAATCTGTGACTGTCCTCTCAATTTTGCTGTGACCCTAAAACTGTTCTAAAACACAGTCTATTTAAAAAAAAAAAAAAGAGTTTCGCATCATTTTGGCCATAGTACAGAGACAGGAGTGAATTTGGAGGTGAGAAGGTAGATGGCAGAGCAAGAATGGAGGGGGAGAGACCATTTGTGGGTTTAGCACCAGAGTCTAGCTGTGAAATCACACAGCTGGAACCAGCACAGGGGTTGGCTGTGTGGCTTGGCACACTCTCCCTCATTGTTAGGGTTGTTGAAAGTCATTGGTATGTACTGCACTTGAATGTTTCTCAGCCATCAGGAAGAATCACCTGGGGGTGGGTAAGGACAGCAGATTGTCCAGGAACTAATCAATGGCTACCCCTGGCAATTTCTTTTTTTTTTTATGTCTTGCCTAGGCCTTCACTCCTGAGGCAAGGTTCTCTCAACTGCACCCTATGAGTTGAGAAGGACTCAAGATGCCTGGGTCCAGGCTCCTGTTGAGCATGGAGCCTTTCACTGAGTGCTTCTGACTGACCAGCACTGGGCATCCTTGCACACCTCTCACCATCTCCCTGTGGGGTAGGTTTCATTGTGGTCACATTCAGATGAAAAAACAGAGGGTCTGAGAGATTAAGTCATATACATTGGAAAATGAGAATTGGAGTTTAGGTCTTGATTCCCTACCCAGAGTCACAACCCTGCCAGAGTTCAGTGAGATGGAAAAGCAAGAGCCTATAAGACCTTAAGAACAGGGATGTTAGGGTTTAAAAGAAAAACAGTATCTATTGCTTTAAAAATAATACAAAAGTTATACTTTTAATTTTAATTTAAAAATAATTTTAAAGCCATAAAAAAGTGAAAAAAAAAGTGAAAAGAATTACCATATACTTTTCAACCCAGACTCACCAATTGTTAAAAGTCTTCTACATGTATTTCATACATTGCCTTTTAATTCATAAGTTTAGACCCTTTATATTTAGTGTGATTATTGACATGTTGGGTCTAAATCCAATCACCTTACTATTTTAAACCTATCATCTTGATATTTCTACATGTTTGGTTGACATTTTGTTTTCCTCATTTTTCCTTCTTTTGAACTAATAGACTATAATTTATGATTCCTTCCATTTAATCTCCTTCATTGGTATGTTAGCTATAACTATTTAGTTTTTTGATGTTAGCTTTGGTTTATGGTGCATATCTCTAACTCAAATAATGTTATACTTTGCATATAATAACCTGAAAGGAGTATTCTTCCATTTCTCCTCTCTCAATCTTTGTGCTATTGTTATAAAAATTTTACTTCGACATGGTTTTAATTGCCCAATATCTTAATATCTGCATTTTAAATGGCAGTTATCTCTTTTTTCCCCATTAACAAATGCCATCATTAATTTATTCAACAAACATTTAACAAGTGCCTATTAGCAGACAAGTACTGCTAATACCTGAGCTTTTAGACAATCAGAGGTGGGACTCTGAGTTTATAGGTAGCAAATACAATTCAGAGAAAGCCTGTGAGAGAAGAAGGCATCTTGTGTCTTAATTTTCATAATGAAAACAGAAGGTACAGTGAATGTGAGAAGAATCTTTGGGAGGGACGTCTTAGTTTTCCAAGCAATTATCTTTTTAAAATAATCTTGTAGAAGAACTTAAATGATGGGAGAAGATCTTATGTACATACTCAAGTAGTTACCATTGCTGGTGCCCTCTATTCCTTTCTGTAGATCGAGATGACATGTTGTCATTTCCTTCTGCCCAATGTCTGTATTTCTTTCACTATTTCTTACAATGTAGCTCTTCTACTGCTGAGTTCTTCCAGCTTTTATATGTCTGAAGAAATCTTTATTTACCCTTTATTTTTAAGTGATAGTTTGTCTAGGTATAGAGAAGTTGGTTTTACTTTTCAGAACTTGAAAAATATTGCTCCCATCTTTTAACTTGCATCATTTCAACACAAAGTTTGCTGTGATTCCATACTTTGTTCCATTGCACATGATGTGTCATTTATTCTTAAGCTGCTTACATTTTTTTTCTCAAAATACTTGAAGCTGGGTACTTTAGGAAAGAGATTTATTTGGCTTACAATTCTGATGGTTGGAAAGTCTAATAGCACAGCGCCAGCACCTGGCAAGGACTCCCATGATTATATCACAACATGGCCCAGGAGCAGAAAGGGAGATGGCTACCTGCAGAAATTGCTGCGTGTGGTAGGGTCAAGGAAGCATGAGAATGGGGAGGAGCCAGGCTCACTCTTTCAGAAACTCCTGCTCTTGTGGGAACTAACCTGGTCCTATGAGAACTATGAATTCTTTCCAAGTATGGTGCTCTCAAGATCTCATTATCTCTTAAAAGCTCCACCACGTCTTAAAGGTCCACCACCTTTAAGTACCAACATACTAGGGACCAAACTTCCAACACATGAACCATTGAGTGACCAACTGTATACAAACCAAAGCAACCGCATCTAAGCAATTTGATTATGATAATTCCTTATTGTACTTTTCTTCATGTTTCTTGTGCTTGAGGCTTTATTGACCATCATGGATCCAGGAGTATATATATATATTTTTTTTTATCAAACTCAGAAAAGTTTTAGTCATTATTTCTTTAATATTATTCTATATACCCCCTTTCTCCTGTGACTCCTTGAAGACTACCTGAACTTGTCCTACAGATCACTGATGATCTGTTACTTTGCCCCCCAGGCTTTTTTTCTCTCTCTTTTCATCTCTTTGGGTTTTATTCTGGCTTTCATTTTATGTATCTATTGTTATGTCCTCAAATTCACTAAATTTCTCTTCTATAGGCTCCAATCTGCTGTTAATCCCATCTGGTATGTTTTCATCTCAGATCCAGAATGATGAGAACAGGGGTGGTGGGTAGGGAACCTGCACCTGCAGCTGGGACAATCATAAAAGCCTTCCTGGAAGAGGTGGCATTTAAGGTCAGCAACAAATGTAGAGAGTGAATGCATTTCAGGAGGAAACAGTTGTACATAGACAAAGGAGAGGGGACCACTGGCACGGGAACCAGGAGAAGCCAAGCACAGACTGTGGACACTGGCAGCCTGGAGGGTGGTGCAGGGGCACTGAATGGGCTGGAGGGTAATCAGGGGAAGTTCTGAGTGTCAGAGTCTGTCTTCTACAATTTTAGTCTGTCTTCTACAATTTTACAATTCTACAAAATAACGAAGAGCTTAGAATCAAAACCCCATCACAAAGCTGAAAAACAAACAGAAACAAGATTAGAATTCCTGGTGGAAGTGGGCTTACAAATTCCTTGCATTGAAGTCACTTTCTTTGCTTGGTAATCAACCCTCAGATCTGAAATAAGACAGCGGAACATTGCTTGTCCATTGTTTTGGTATATATGATCTCTCAGCTTGCTTTCTGCTGTAAAGGTGCGTAACTCCACAAAACAAAACACTTTATTTTAGTAGCATTTGGGTATCACTGATCTTTGTTTTGAGCAGGAGAGTGGCATGCCTTTTAAGTTAATGAATATTTGAGCGTTTATAAATGAGTCAGGTGAACGGGTTCCCATTGCGATGGTTTTAGTGACACTTAGAGAGGAGGCACTATATACATAGATGTGTGTATTGTCACCATTCAGTGAACAAATAGGATACGGAGAAAGGTAGCATGAAGAAGGCATTTTTTTTGCGGGGGCGGGGGGAGTACTGGGGATTGAACTCAGGGGCACTCGACCACTGAGCCACATCCCCAGCCCTATTTTGTATTTTATTTAAAGGCAGGTCTCACTGAGTTGCTTAGTGCCTCGCTTTTGCTGAGGCTGGCTTTGAACTCTCCTGCCTCCTGAGCCTCTGGGATTACAGGCATGCGCCACCGCACCCAGCAAGAAGACATTTTTGAAAAGCTGTTTTGCAATTAAGAAAACAAATAATGATGGCTTCATCCCAGTGGGAAATCTCAGCTGCGGAGGTGATTTACAAAACACCTGGCTCCTGTAAGTACTATGATGTGGTGTCTGCTAGTAAGAAGGGCAGTTGACTTTGGTTTAAGTTTTTACTGTGTCACTAAAGCGATTCTATAACCTGTGTGAGTCTTGCTTTTTTGCATATAAAAAAAACGGTAAGAATAATGACAAAATCTCAAATGATTTGTGGTAAAAGTGCAAAATAATTGCAATTTAATGTAATTAAATATTTGAGTTTCATCACTATTCCATCTGGTTTTTTAGTAGAAATTGAAAAATGGATTACAGTGTCTATATGGCAATACCAAGGAATAAGAAAGTCAAACAAGTTTTCAAAAGAAGAACTGAAAACATTAACACTTCCTAATATCAGAACTTATTAGAAAACTAGAGGAATCAGGAAAGTGTGATTTGGCATAAAGACAGGCAAATAGATCAATTAACAGAGTATAGTTTAGAAATTGATTCACACATATACAGGCACCTGATCTTTGACAAAAGTGCAAAGTAGGTAGTTTTCCCACAAGTTGTGCTGAGTTAGACAGCCATATGCAAAAAACAAATCAAAACAAAACAAAACCTTTGTTCACTATGACATTTAAAATAATCCCCTCTTTTTCATGGTTTCACTTTCTGCACTTTTCAGGTACCCACCATGAAATGTGATCTGAAACTATTAAATGGAAAATTCCAGAAATAAACAGTTCATAATTTTAAAATTATATACTATTCCAAGTAATACGATGAAATCTCTTGCCATCCTGCCCATTCCTACAACGGGAATCATTTCTTTTTCCAGTGTGTCTGCACTGTATACCCTACCCACCTGTTAATCACTCAGTAGCTGTTTGGGTTATCGGATCTGCTGTTATGGTATTGCAGTGCCTGTGTTCAAGTAACCCTCATGTAATAGCCTAACACTATTGTCATAACACCTGTCATTCACCTCACTTCATCTCATCACATAGGCACTGTATCATCTCACATTATCATAAGAAGGGTGAATACAGTATAATAAGATATTTTAAAAGAACAGAGAGACCATAGAATGTTCATTGTAGAATGTTGTTAGAATTTTTCTATTTTGTTCTTATTAATCTCTACTGTGTCTAACATATGAATGGAATTTTATCATAATTGTATATGTCAAGGAGAAAATATATATAGGGTTTAGTACCATTCAAGGTTTCAGCATCCACTGAGGTCTTAGAGTGTATCTTCTGCAGTTAAGGGGTAACTACTGTACGTAAATTACCATGATATGGGTCATATACTTGAATGCAAAAACTATAGCTATTAAACTTACAGAAGAAAACAGGGAAAATATTTTGCAACCTTACATCAGGCAAACATTTCCTCGATATGACAACTAAAGAACCATAAGAACAAATTGTTAAAATGGATGTCAGCAAAATAAAAAACTTCTGCTCTTCAAAGGACACTGTTAGGAGAATTAATAGGCAAGTCACAGACTGGGAGAAAACATTTGCAAATCATATATCAGGTTAAGGGAGGGCTTTATGGATTCAAAATTTACAAAAACTCTCAAAGCTCAGTCATACAAAATCAAACAACCCAATTTAAAACATGAGCAATAGATTTAAATAGCCATTTCACCAAAGAAGATACCCCATGGCAGAAAGCACCGGGAAGACGGTATAGCACACTATCCACCTATCAGATTGGCTACAATGACCACACCTAAGATTGACAAGATTACCGAGTAGTGGATTCTTTCTTCATGCAGTGAGGATGGAAATGTAAAATAACATATGCATTTTGTAAATCAGTTGGCAGTTTCTTAAAATGTTAAATTCACAACTCTCATAAATGTTGCAGCCATTCCATTCCTAGGTGTTTCCTGCCAGGAGGAAAAGCCTGTGTCTTTACAAAGATTTGTACACAAATGTTCCTAGTAGCTTTGATTGTAATAGCTCCAAATTGGACATAACCCAAGTGTCCACCAACAGGAAAAGAGATGAACAAACTGCAGTTTCCATCATGCAATAGACATCACTCCGCAGTCAAAAGAAATGGACCACAGATGCCCACAAGAGTGTGGGTGCATCTCTGAATGATTACACTGAGTGAAAGGAGCCGCATTTAAAGAAATAATAAAAAGTACTTACTGTATGATTCTAGGAACCGTGCATTTTAGGAATTGCAAACTAATATATAGTGACAGCAGATCTTTGGTTGTCTGGATTCAGGTGGGAAGTATTACAAAAGCCCTCAAGAGAACTTTTGGGTTGATGGATGTTTATTACATGGATTGTAATGATGGTTTCACATACACACTATTGGATGGCAGTTGTACTTCAATGAAGAAAAAAAATGGGATTCTATGTTGCACAGGTATGGATTCACATCCTACCTTTAAATCTCAGCTTCACCACTTGAAACCTATACAACATTAGGCCAGTCACTCAACCTCTCTGAATTGCAGCATCCTCATTTGTAAAATAAGGTTTATAATTTTTCTACACTCCTTATAAGACTGTTGTGAACACAGACTGAAGTAATGTGCTTGGGACATAACAGGTGCTTAATTAACAGTAATTATAGTTGAAGTGCTTCCTATAACACCTGGCCTTAGGTAATTGCTCAGTGAAGTCTCACCCTCTCCACCCTTACCTTCTCCTGTTGAACTCAGTGTTTGATCATAAAAGTCTTGGCACTTTAGAAAAGAGGGACCACTAGCCATACCTGACAGAAAAAGTCAGCTTCTGAGCAGACAGTGCAACTGGATATCCTCCCATCCTGTCCTCACGTGCTGTGGCTGGTGTTGGCAGTGTCCTCTCAGAATAGTGACCTGGCCTAAGAGGAACCTGGCACAGCAGAGTCCCGAGCCCTCCCTTCCTCTTGGGCCCTCATGGAACTTTCCACATCTACAAGTATGGGCAGCTGTGCAGTGTGTGAGCCTCAGGTCTCCCTCCAAGATGATACCAGCACTTTATAAGATGGTGCCCCTTATTGTCCAAGAGGTTTCTTTGGTCACAAAGGCTCTGCTGACGTCTCCCCATCCCTGTAACAAAACTAGGACTAGAACTTTCATGAAAGAACAAGGCCTGCTCTGTGTGGCCACGGAAGCTGAAACTTTAGCAGCAGTGGCTGGGACAGCAGCCCTACCACTAACTCATTCTGGCAACAAAGACGTTCCCCTCTGAGTTCAACTGTCCCTTCCTCTGAGTCCCTTGACAAAGGGCTGGAGACAGAAGGGGTGGAGCTGAGAAGCTGGGGGCAATGCTGGGTAGTGAGCAGGTTTCAGATGCATTCACCATAAAAGAAGCTCGTTCAGCTTTTTATGGAAAGTTTGCTCCTGTGTCTGGTGGCAGGTGACTATGATGGTTTTAAGTGTCAGACCTGGCTCACAAATATGGTTTAAGGAGAAGTAGATTGAGTTTTGAAGGCCACAACTCTTCAAAAGGATGAAGCACTGTCTGCAGTCAGGGTTTTCAGGAATTCTAGAAGGACGGGGGCCTACATCTCCCTGGGTTTGCCATTCAGAAGCCTCCATATATTCAATGAATATTTAAAGTTGCAGAGTGTTGGCAAGGTTTGGGGAACAGAAAGGTGAGCACAGGACACTCCACCCGCAAGGAGCTCACAGTGTCACAATTTGGGTCCATCATATCTCATTTGATGTTGGGAAAGTTACTGAACTTTTCTGAGCTTCAGTTCTTACCTCTGAAAAATGGGATTATAACCTGTTACTCAAAGGATCTACCATAAGATAAAGTGGAATGAAATCAGACGATGTGTCATATCACAGGGTCCAGCACAGAGTAGACATCCCACAAACTTGGCCTTTATTATCAGTGATGAGCAGGATTAGAATCCAGGCTGTCTTAGTGTTCTTGCTGGATTTGTGTTAGGTGACAAGAGCCCAGGCAAAGCCAGGAGACCTTTAGGAGCTGCACCCTTCCTGGGACAGGGATCAACCCAGGGGCTACAAGACCCAAAATTTAGCTCCTTTCCAAACAGGGGACCCTACCTTTCATTGAGTGTTTCTTTGTTTTTTAAAACCTGTATAAATTTGAGTTAATCTTATTCATTCAACACTTACAGTCTTGGGCATGTTCCATGGGGCCAGAAGCTGGGGATGAGTGTCGCTCTGAGGTCTCCCCCAAGCAATGTACAGTCCTGAGGGACAAGTGTCAGGCAGCTACAAGCACATACCGATGGGGCACCACAGGCCCAGAAGAGGCACCTGACCAGATTTCATGGCCCACCACACCCAGGCAGCCCCCTGCAGAGGTTCCTTCAGACAGTGTGGCTCTTCCTCTGCCCTCCCCTGCCCCACCATGGCCTAGTGGCTCAGGGCAACCACCTACTACAGTCACCTGTAGTCGCTCTCTCTCTGATGTCTGCCTTCCCAGTCCAATATGAGCAAAACACTCCTTGCACTCAAAGAGCTCTGACCACTTCAAAAACTTCACTCCACTAAATCACATGGCACCCTCTCCAGTACAGCCCACCTTCATGTCCAGGCTGACCTGGAGGTCTTCCTCGCAGCTCTGGTCATCATTTCATGCTCAGACCTGCACTATTTTCTTCTCCAGTGTCTGTTCCACCTCCCCTGCAGAGTTCTATCCCACTTCCGGCATTCTGGAAGACCAGAATTACACACACACACACACACACACACACACACACACACACACACACATATTTTAGCATATCAGTCTTATTCTGTTAATTAGGAGTGCCTAATTATCCACAGTAATGGCTTAAGAAAGGATACGCAATCCAGGAGCACATGTATGTTTATAATTTACAGAATGCTCTTCACAGACATGAGTCCTCCTGCACAATCACTCAGGAAAGAAGACCCTTTACAGATAGAGAAATAGTGTCAAAAAGGTACAGTGACATGTCCAAAAAAGAAATGTCCCAGGTGAAATGCAAATTCAAGATCTGCTGCTCACATCCCACATTCCTTCCTGCAACACACACACACACACACACACACACACACACACACACAGAGTTTTAAGACCAAACGAGTTCTTTTACATTAAGAGATTCATGGAATTAATACACTCTTGCTGAACAAAGTGGTATAGGCAACCTCCAGCACCACAACCAATATCTTGGTGGAAGCAGGTGGCAGCTAGTCGGGCTCAACCTCGAATCCCCATGCCCTGCAGTTCAGCCCAGATGGGCGGGGCACTTATGATGCATCAGGCAATAGCACTAGGGAACACATGCATCTCAGCTACCGACCCTGACTTGAAGAACAAGTCTGTGGATAAGCCAGATTTGCAAAGCTCTTATATTAGTGCATGAAGTACCAAAAAAAAAAAAAAAAAAAAGATGCAGGCAGAGATCCACAGGGCTCTGGTGATGCAAAGATAACTCTCAGAAGGGTCAGGGAGAGGATCAAGAGATGCTCTGTGCAGGCAATGAGATGCGAGAAATCCCTAGCAATGGAGCCATCGATTTGTGGAGTGGGCGGAGTAAGCAAGGAAACAACAGCCTGAGGCTGCCCTGGAAATGGGGAGAGGATGGATGGAAGGGTGGGGGGATGTGAGGGGACCCCCCATTCCAGAGAATTCCCTTGCTCTACTTCTACTTCTCTGAATTCTTGTTTAACAAATGGGACAGAGACCTATTTGATACTCTAGCTTTAGATTTAAGACACACACATTTAAAAGATTTTAAGTACCATGCTCATAATTTTATTATCAGATAAGTTGAAAATTCAGGATTTTTAAAATGGAAAACACTAGATTATTTCCAACGTACATGATCCCTCATGGATCTGAAATTAAACAAAAGACTTTTCCTGCTCCTGCTCTAAACGAACCAAGTACTTGTGATGAATTCTCTTTACAACTACCAAAATAAAATAAAATTAAAATAAAAAGCAAATGAAGGTATTTTCTGCAGCGGAAGCCTAGGTTCCTTCCTGCCTGACATGGGATTCCCCTGCTGCTGGAACACATCTCAGCCCCTGGAGGAGTCAGTGCAGTCGGAAGGAGCTACAGGGCAGAGCTCCGCCCTTCATCTCTTGATGTGAAGAGCAAAGTCATTCTGAGCACCAGGGACCATCCTCACGGGGCATCCACAGCCACAAAGCCCTGGAAGGAGCTATTGAGATTTAATTGTGCAAACCCACGTGGCTGATGGGAAGGACACAGGAGGGGTCCTATGGGGCTTCTTTTCCTTTCTTCCCTTTCTTTTCTCTTTTTTATTTCTTTCCCCCTGACTGATAGAATAAAAAGAAATGATGCTTCTGCCTGCTGCAGCCTGGGGATTTTCTTAGGGTTCTCTGTGTAGTGTTATTTGAAAAAAGACAAAACCCCGAAACAAAACACAGTTGTATTAACACAAAAGTCCAGCTCCATGGTTGAAATCTCCCTTTCCATTCCCAGGGACAGGTTTCCCAAATGAACCCCGGCTTGTCTGTTCAGACAATGGGGTCCCCAGGGAGCTGCACGTGATCAGACCAGAGAGTGAGGGGCCAGTGGGTCAGCAGCCTGGTCTCTGTGACCTCCCTGGCTCTATGAATGGGGAAGGTGAGCTTTCTGTCTTTGGCCTGTGTCTCCTGTGATCAAATGTGATGCCAAATGCCCAAAGCACGAGGCACAGGGCACGTGAGTCACCAGACCCTGATGTCACTTCCTGAGTGCTTGTCTTCTCTGCAGCCTCACGATCCTGCTGCCCTGGCACCCAGCACAGGGCCCAAGAGCACATTTGCTGAACAGTGTGTGCAGGAGTTTGCACATGCCTTTGTGTGTGTCTTCTAGTGTATTTTTAGATGTTTTTAAGGTTCTTTTTTTTAAAAGATAACATTCCTCAGTTGCTGGAATCTGGAAAACAGGTAGAACCTGGAACCAGAAACTGAAATAGGTACTTTCAGACCTGGAGGAATCATAGGGAACTGTATGGGAACTCTTGCGTAGTTATCATATCACCAGGTAATAATGGAGTGCAGGGGATGTGGCTCACAGCACACATCTAAAGCTGCTGCAGAAAAATGCACTACTTTCTTGCTTTTGATGCTGGGAAGCCTTCTGTGAACAGAAGCTTCCCACTTGAATAAAATTTCAGATATGTGTACCGAGAGCTGCTACATGTTGGAAGCAGGAAGTCAAGGTGTGGGGTTTACAGAGCCACAGAGCAACAGAGTGAAGGAAAGGCAAAGTCCTTTGCTCCATAGGTGGGGAAAGTGAGGCCTGGAAGAAACATTTACTTAGAAGAATGGATTGCAAACCTTGCTTCCTTTGTATTCCTAGCCCAGGAGGAGATAACCTTGTGAAAGATTCCCTACCCCCCCCTTCAAACTCTTAGGTTGTGTTATGGTTTGGATCTGAGGGGGCCCCTAAAAACTCATGAGTGACACAATTCAAGAAGATTTAGAGGAGAAATGATTGGGTTATGAGAGTCTTAACCCATACAGTGAGTGGTAACTGAAGGTGGGTAGGGTGTGGCTGGAGGTGGTGGATCACTGGGGGCATGCCGTTGGGGTATATATTTGGTGAGTTGAGCTTAGTCTCTCTCTCTCTCTCTGCTTCCCTCCACCACAATCTTCTGCCATGATGTTCAGCCTTACCCCAAGCCCCAAGGAATGGAGACTACTGTCTATGGACTAAGACCTCTGAAATCGTTAGCCCCCAATAAACTCTTCCTGCTGGGAATTGTTCTGGACAGATCTTTTAGTCACAGCAGCAAAAAAGCTGACTAAAACAGGTTGTTTATTGCATAAGTGTTCTAAGTTATCAAGTTTGGCTTGAAAGAGAAATGCTTTTCCTTTTCTCAGGTTTGTCTTAGGCTGTGGCCACTTGACAAATGCTCCAGAGATTCAGGTCCCATTGGTGGGTTCCATTGGCCACAGAACAGGACAGCGCCCTCAACAGTGCCTCCCTAAACAGGCCCCTTGACCCAGGCTTCTGTCCATCAGGCACTTGGCACCTGCCATCATAGTACTAGGGTAGAGACTGCAGAGTAGAATCCAAATTAACAGGGAGGCGATGCTCAGGTAGCCTCAGCTCTTTCTTAGATGCTGAGGGCCCAGGTCTATGGGGCAATGTTTAGCACAACAGGGAATGACTTGATTATCTGCTCCATCTCTCTTTTCCCCTTCTCTGTCTCTTGCAAGTGACATTGCCCTCTGAAATCACTGTGCTGGTGCTGTCCCACCACCTGGCCTCCTTGACCAGGTTACATTCTGTGCTTCTTCAAAGCAGGACTTAAGGACTCCTGCTCCCACCATGGAACCATGTGATGAGGTGCTTTCTCCCTCCTTGCCCCAGTTTCCTCATCTGTAAAATGGGGATCCAATGGCGCTGCCACATGGGTTTGTTGTAAGATCAAATAAAAGAATGACTGGTGTTCTGCATCGTCTGTGGCCCAGATCAGTAGACTTGCAGGGCCCCACAGAAACCTCCTTGGCAGGAGCGATGTCAACAGACAAGGCTTGCTTTCTCTTTATGGTAATGCAGTTGGTTACGTAAGAGTAGTGCAAATCTCCCCGGGTATAGTGGTTGCAGAGAGGAAATCTGATTCCCCCTGTGGCTGGGGAGGGAGCAGGTGCAGTGGGTGGCTGTAGGCCATCATCCAGGATGACAAGAAGGGCTCAAATTCTTGGAATGTTCTAAAAGAATTCTCTGAGATTGCCCAATGTGCGTGCACCATGTTTGATATAAGAGATGCCTGGCCAACTCTTGAGAATTTAGGGAAAGTTTTAAATGATAGATTTGAGAATCCCCATCAATTCTATATCCTGGATGTCATTCAAAAATGATCTAAACTACTTTTATAATTTTTTTTGGGGGGGGGCATTACTGGAGATTGAATCCTGTACCTCAAGTGTGCTAGGCAAGTATTCTTCCACTGAGCTACACCCCGAGTCCCTAAACCACTTTTTGAGGTCAGCGAGTTTCCTTTCATCAAGCTCCTGGGGCTGATCTCACCTAAGAATGAACTAGCAGGAAGCTAGGAACCTCCCCACCTGAACCCTCTTCATTGCCCATCAGCCTTCCCTGCTGCCTTAAAAAGACAGCATGAGAAGGCAATTCTTCTAGTCCTTCTTGGGAACCAATCGTCCAGAGAGAGAGGTCAATATCTATGACTATGAGATGTCTCAGGGCTGAGCAGGGCAATTTTCATTTTTAAGAATATATTATTCTTCAGCATGATCTTTTTCATTTAATAAATTTTGGATATCTTTCATTTCAGGCTTGCCATGTGTACTTTTTAGTTGTTATATTTAGTTGCTACATTGAGAAGGAAGAACCACCCCATAATCAGAGTTGTTTGGCAACAGTCTAGCAACCTGGGAAGAAAGTGAGCTTTCTATCATGAGAAGTGGCCAAGCAAATAGCAGCTATAGGTTAGAGATGGCAAGGATTCCTGCATTGGGTAAGAAGGTTCTACTAACAAGAACACCTAGCTGACCTTTACTGAACAATTACTATGTCCCAAGCATAATTCCAAATGCTTTACATAGGTTGTCTCTTGTGATATTCACAGAACTAACTCTATGAAATAGATATCATTTTTGCTCCCATTAGTACAGAGGAGAAAATGAAGGCTCTGGGAAGTTAAGAAACAGGTACAAAGTCACAGAGCTAGCAAGAGGCAGAGCCTGGAATCAAACTTCTAGGGTCCAGGTTTTTGATCTTCATGCAACATCCGCCCTCACCGGAGATCCCCAAGCAGGCACCCTTCCCTCTCTGGGGTTCAAGGAAGCCCCACTGGCAAGGTGGCCGCCATTGGCATTCTGTTGGACGGGACCTGAGTGGCTGGTAACTGCCCTTGCTTAGCCAGAGAGTAAGACCAGCGAAAGATGCCCATCATTGAGGGATGCCATCTTGGAGGAAGAAGACAGTAAGAATGTCTCCTCCAGGGCATGGTTATCCTTGAAGGGGCAGGAGGCCACCATCAGGGTGTGCTCTGCAGCTGACATCTAGGCCTCAGTCTCAGGGACAACAGAGATCTCCAGGTCTTTCCTGCTCCTCCAGGGTCGGCACCAGTCAGACCATGGATATTTTGATCTGATATTCTTCTGATCTGTGTGTGACCTAGTCTTGGGCCTGGAAGAAGATGAGATCATTCAGGGCCTGGCAGCTAACTTCCCAGAAACCAGCCAGTGCCAGGATGCCTGACCCATGCAGAACTCACCCCTAGAAAGCCAGAATGTCTCTATCATTCCCCAGAAAACTGCTGGGTGGATTTCCAACAGATGCCTTTTTAGAAAGGGTAGAAAGGTAGAAAAAAATTCCTGGGCACAGATTCCTTAGGCAAACATTAGTTCCACAATCTTCCATTACTGAGTGCCTGCTATAAGCCAAGAACTTGACAAAATATGACTTCTACTGTCGTTTTTGCTGCTGCTACCACTCAAACCAGGTAACATGGATGGAGCACCTATGTCATAGGAAGCCCTGGGAATGGGCCAGTGAAGCAGTGAAAATTGAACTAGATGGCCCATGTCCAGATTCTGGCTGTCCACTTTCTGACTGTGACCTTGGGCAGTTTATTGAAACTTTCTGTATCGTACTTGTTTTCACCCATAAAATAGAAATAAGAAGAATATGTTGTTTGGAGATTAAATGAGATAAGACATAGAAAGCATAGTATCTAGCACTAAGTACATATTATCTTTTATTTTCATTAGCGTCTCATTTGTTATTAGCAAAAACATTGACTTGGCCACTATGACTGTTATCGCTCCCTATTTTGTAGATGAAAAAAGTAAAGTGCAGAGAGTTCTAGTAAATTTCCCAAAATTAAACAGCTAATAAATGGCAGTGCCAGAATTTAAACCCAGGTTTTTCTGGCCCCAAAACACTCATTCTTACCTGTCAACTAAACTGCCTCTGGGGATTCCTGGAGTTTAACATAAACATTCAGTAGTTCTTGACATTGTTTCTGGTCATTGACGTTATGCTGAAATGTCAGACATTCCCACTGATAGGAATAGGCTGCACATCTGGAAGAATTGCTTAAATTGATGGAAAGGCCTTCCACAAGGAATTCAAATAACAAATCTTCTAAAGACAATGCAAATGGTGGCAAGTGAGAATCCAAATGGAGCAGGTTGCTGGGGAGACCCCTGGGCAGGGCAGGAGACCAACATGCCCTTCATTCTGCCACTAACTTGTAGCATGACCCAAGAAATTATCCCTGTCTCTGGAGTGTTTGTGAGGTTGAGATTCAACACCCTTCAAAAGACCTTCATGAGTCAGTGAATATCTTCAGTCAGTCAGTCACTCAACATTTTATTGACCACCTACTTTGTACCAAGAACCATTTTAGGAGCTGGAAATGCAAAACTAACAGCAATATGCGTGTGGTCCTTGCCTTCACAGAGGCTGGAGAGGGAGAGAAAAGCAAATCAATTAGGATCACAAAGTGAAGATTGCTCAGAGAGCACAGAGCAGTAGCATCTCAAGGAAGGCTCCTGACCCAGTTCAAGGGCCAGATGAGTTTTCCTGGAAAAGAAACATTTCTTCTGAGAACCAAAGATTAAGTGGGAATTAAGGCAGTGGGGGCACTGGGACAAGATTTCTGAGAGGAGGGCACAGATTTGTGGATTTGTGAACCTGGCATATTTGAAAAAGCAAGTAAAGTTTAGTATGACTGGATCTCATGGGCAAAGGGGAAGACACTGGCCAGAGACGAGGCCAAAGGCAGGCAGGGCCCTGACTCCATGCCAGACCCTATTACCCTGTTAAGAATGGTGATTTTTATCTTTAAATGGTTCGGAGGAGCCCCAAGGGTTTTGGGCTAACTTGTAATTTAGAAATATCACCCTGGCTCCACGGGGAGACTGAATCAGAGGCAGTAAGTAGCTATTGCCACAGACTCTGCAAGAGATAGTCCTGCACCTGGTGAGGAGGCAGGCCCTGGAGAAAGCAGGCAAGAGGTGAGGGCCGCTGAAGAGGTGGAATAGGAAAGTCTTGGTCTCCGGGTGCCTCGAGGCATCCAGGAAGACTGCACCAGCGAAACCGGGCAGCCCCTGGGCTCTGACCTCCAGCTTGGCTTCTGTGAGCCCTGAGCAAGGCCACCTTTTCTTTACCCTGAACATGTACTCCTGGGTGACCTTGGCTCTCTCCATGGCATTGAATCCTCCTCTCCGTGCTCACAGCTCAGGCCCTGACCTTTGGTCATCCTGAACTTCATTTGCATCCATCTAGTCACCAACTGGTCAACCCATGGCGGCCAGCTCTGAGCCACAATCTTTTTTTTTTTTTTTTTTTTGGTACCAAGGATTGAACTCAGGGACAGTCAACCACTGGGCCATATCCCCAGCACTATTTTGTATTTTATTTAGAGACAGGGTCTCACTGAGTTGCTTAGCACCTTGCCATTGCTGAGACTGGCTTTGAACTCATAATCCTCCTGCCTCAGCCTCCCAAGTCCCAGGGATTACAGGCATGTGCCATCATGCCCCCCTGAGCCACAATGTCAATGAAGACAGATGCTTCTGTCTCTTCCACCACTCCCTTTCCTTTTGGGACCATCATTTCAGCAAACAGCACCACTGTCCAATCAGCCTGCTTTCAAGCACAGGCTACCCACAGCCATGGAGGCAGTGTGGCCCCTGCAGCATGACCATGCATCTCTGAAACTTTGGGTTTGGCTTAGCAGGCACTGGCAAGGGGCCGGAGGGAGAGAGCAATTATCGGCCTTCAAGACTCCGCCTGCGCTGTTGGCAGGAATGTTTTTTCCCTGGGTGTCAATACAAGCCCAGGGTCATTTTTCAGGGCCTGCCAATGGCTGTAATTGCATAGGCCTGAGTGGCTCTCCAGAGAATCCCTGCTGCTCTCCATTCTCTCTTCCCGGACACTGCTCTATAGACGCACCCCAGGCCATGGATCATGTTTTTCACATAACCCGTTAATTACTAAATAAAACAACCCAGCTTTCAACCTGATTAGCCCAGATTAATGGCCAGCAGCGGGTTTCACGCGCCTGCACAATTTATCACAGAAAAGAACTGTGTCTTTAATGATTTAGCTACCTGGCCTAGCAGGGCCTGCTCAGGGCCACAGCCCCTGAGAGGAGTTAATTGCTGTTCTTCGTTTCTGACCTGGAAAGGCCCAGGTGACAGTTCCCATTAGCCAGGCTTGGCCTGCCTGATGACAAAGGATGGCAGGAAACCCTTCCCTCCCACTTTGTTTGGAAGATATATGGAGGTCAAGTGTCACCAGCCCCACCACCCCAGCTGCCAGATGAAACAGGTTGAATCAACCTGTAAATTTACATGCCTCCCCCTGCACTCCAGCTCTTTCTTCCTTCTTCAAAATGCTGAAAAAGTGAATCTTTTTTTTTTTTTTTGTCTTTAATCGTTAAATTTCACCAAAAAGTTTTAGGAGCTTACACCAAATGAGAAAACAGTTCATTGTTCTGATTCCTTTTTGTTACATTTTAGCTTTTTTAGGAGGGAGATAGAATAACAGAATTTATGTAATCATTTATCATAAAAAGATCCTTTGATCAAAAGACTTTTCAAATGTCAAAACTGGCCCCCAGCATCTGATCCAGCTGTTGTGTTTTCCAGACAAGGACACAAAGGAAGGGGGCTCGGATAGGTTATCGCAGGTGGCCCGGTGAGTCAGTGACCACATGGATTTACCACTCTTCCCAGAAGCCAGCACTGCTAGAACAAGGCCACCAGGGGGCTGGCAAGACTTCTTGCGTGTAAAGTATAAAACCATCCTGTAAGGGGTCATCAAAGACTGACCACCTTAGACATCGTTGTACTTACTAGTCCCATTACGTGTGAAAGAGAAACTCTTTCTTGTTTTTCTAGCGAGAAGTCCAGCAATTGTTGTGCCAGAACAGTGCTGTCCAGTAGAACTTCCTGCAGTGATGGAAAGGTTCCATATTTGCATTGTCCCAGATAGTGGTCACTATTCCCATGTTTGCCTTATGGCCATGGTGACAAAATTTTCATTGTTGTTATATAAAAGTACAATTGATTTTTATGTTAATCTTGTATCTTATAAGCTTACTGAACTCATTTATTAGTTTTATTTTTTTAATTCATGGAGTCTATTTTTTTTAGAGAAGTTTAAAACTTATAGAAAAATTTGGTACAAAGAAAAATTGGATAGATGTTGGCCTCCCACATCTATGGCCTCCCACATCAATCTGCATCCATGGACCCAATCAACTACAGGTCCAATATGTTTGGAAAACAAAACAAAACAAAACAAAACAAAACAAAACAAAAATTAAAAAAAAACAAAACCCTGCATTGGCACTGAATATGTACAGACTTCTTTTTCTTCTCATTATTCCTTTTTGTTTGTTTAATTTTTTTTAGATGTTGATATATCTTCATTTTATTCATTTATTTATATGTGGTGCTGAGAATCAAACCCAGTGCCTCACACATGCTAGGCAACCGCTCTACCACTGAGCCACAACCCCAGCCCTCTTCTCATTATTCCTTAACCACTACAATACAAGTGTCTATATAACATTTACATTGTATCAGGTATTACATGCCATCTAGAGATGGTTTAGAGTCTATGGAAGCACATGTGTAGGCTAGATGGAAACACTATGTCATTTTACATAAGAGACTTAAGCATTCACAGATTTTTGTGTCTGTAGAAGGGAAGGATCCTAGAGCCAGTGTCCCGTTGCTACCAAGTGGTAAATACCCAAGATTTCTCATATTTATCACCCTGCCTCCTCTATTAACATCCAACATTGGTGCAGTATATTTGTACAATTGACGGACTGTATGGACACATCATGACTAGCTGAAGTCCAAAGTTTAGGACCATGTATGCCATCCATTCTCTGAAAAAGGCATGATACCTTGTATCCACCATTGCAGCATCACTCAGAACATTTCACTGCCCTAAAATCCCTCTATGTCCTCCTGATTCATCCTCCCTCCCTCTGCAAAACACGGGCAACCACTTTTGCATTTTCCAAAATGCCGTATAGCTGAAATCAGACAATATGCAGCCTTTGTATATTTTGGGTAACTGTCCTATAGAGAATGTATCTTTTGCAAATATTTTCTTCCAGTCTGAATTGTTCTTTCTCCTTTTCTTGACATTGCCTTTTGCAGAGCAGGCAGTTCTAATTTAATGAAGCTCAGCTTATCACTTCTGACTACAATGGACTCTGCCTTTGGTGTTATTCCTATCAAGTCCTCAACAATTCAGGGTGTTGTAGATTTTCTGCCATGTTATTTCAAGGGTTTTTATAGTTTCAGTGTATACATTTTGGTCTGTGATCCCTTTGAGTTAGTTTTTGTGAAGGATGTAAAGTCTGGGTCTAGATTCATTTTTTTGCATGTGGTTGTCCAGTTGTTCTGTCATTTGTTGGAAATACTGTCTTTCCTCCATTGTATTGTCTTTGCTTCTTTGTCAAAGACTAGTCTACTTTACTTGTGTGGGTCTATTTCTGGTCTCTCTATTCTGTTTCATTGATCTATTTGTTTGTTCTTTCCCCAATACAGTGATTTTGGCTACTGTAACATTATATTAAATCCTAAAGTCAGGCAGTATAAATTCTCCAACTTTGTTCTCCTTCCATATTGCTGGGAAGAAGTGACATCTTACAATATTGAGTCTTTCTATCAAAGAACATGAACTGTTTCTCCATTTCTTTTACCGAAGTTTTGCAGTTTTTCTACTACATGTCTTATAAATATTTTGTTACATTTATATCTATTTCATTTGGGGGAATGCTAATATAAGTGGCATGTTATTTTCACTTTCCAATTCCAATTGTTTATTGTTGGTATGTATGAAAGTGATTTTTTTATATATTAACCTTGTATTTTGCATCTTACTCTGTTTATTAGTTCCAGGAAGTGTTTTGGTACATTTATTTGTTTTGCTTGATTAGTGAGTTCTCTTGGATTTTCAACATGAACAACTATGTCATATAAGAATAAAGATGAAGCTGGGCACAGTGGTGCTGGTCTATAATCCCAGCAACTTGGGAGGCTAAGTCAAGAGGATTGCAAGTTTGGGGCCAGCCTCAGCAACTTAGTGAGACCCTATCTCAAAATAAAAAATAAAAATGACCTGGGATGTAGCTCAATGGTAAAGTGCCCATGGTTTCAATTCCCAGTACTAATAACTAACTAACTAACTAAATAAATAAATAAATAAATAAATAAATGTTTTATTTCCTCCTAATTTATTTACCTCTTAATTCCAAACAAACATTTGCTTTTATCATCATGCTTTCTCCAACTTTATTTTCCTCTTTTTTTTTAATAAACTAAATTTCAATATGGGTAAGTGGCAAAATGAAGTCCTTAACCTCTAACCTTATTTTCAAATCTTACCACTGCATATAAGTGGTTGAAGCAGTGTGTTCACTAAGATCATGCTAAAAGTGAAGAAGGAAGAAAGCTCCTGCTCCTCCCATATCTAAAGCAAAGAACTTGAAGAAAGCCAAGAAGCAGTGCTGAAAGGCATGTAAAGCCAATAAAGTAATCCCACATGTCACCCACCTCCCAAGACCCGGATGCTTGAGCTCCTCTGACAGCCTCAAGGAAGCCCCCCAGCAGATACAAGTTGAACCATTACCCACCACCAAGTTCCACCTGATTTCTGTCTGCCATGAGGAGGAGAGAAGACAACACCATAACCAGCACCAGATCAAACAGGTATGAAAAAGCTCTGAGGCATTGATGTGGCCAAGGTCAATATCCAGGTCAGGCCTGATGGAAAGAAAGCATACATTCAGCTAGCTCCTAATTATGATGCTTCGGGTGTCACCAACAAAATTGGCATGATCTTGCCAGGCGTGGTGGCGCACGCCTGTAATCCAAGCGACTCGGGAGGCTGAGTCAGGAGGATGGTGAGTTCAAAGCCAGCCTCAGCAACTTAGCGAGGCCCTAAGCAACTCATTGAGACCCTGTCTCTAAATAAAATACAAAATAGGGCTGGGGATGTGGCTCAGTGGCCAAGTGTCCCTGAGTTCAATCCCTGGTTCAAAAAAAAAAAAACAAAATTGGCATAATCTAAACTGAGACCAGTTGGTTAATTCTAAATATACACTTTTTTGCCATAATGAAGTAAATGGCTGAAGTTACATGAATTTCTATTAATAATTAGGAATTATTAATAATTAATAATTAGGAATAATTATTCCTGTTAATAATTAGGAATTAATGAAGCAATCCTTGTTTGTTCTAAGTGAAAATCATTCCTTCCTGCAACTCAGAATTTCCTAGAAAGATTGATTTCTTCCTCCAAATAACTTCTTTTTAGAAGTTCCCTCAGCAAGAATCTGTTTATGATGAAATTTCTCATTTTTATCTGTCTGCAATGTCTTTAATTTGTTCTTTTTCTTGAATGATACCCTAGTTGGGTTCATAATTCTTGGTTTATAGTTGTCACGTTAGATTTAAGTGGCTGCAGGGGGAGGAAGTAAGGACACCTGGCAACCTACTGCAAGCAGCCCAGAGCAACCAATCAGATGCAAATGCATAAGGCCAGCTGACCCTTATTTCCACCTGGTCCACCACCTGTTCCGGGGCAGCACCTCTAGCCTATTCCAACCCTATAAAAGCCTGGGCAGCCAGAGCTGTGCACGATTTTTCTCCGGCTCTGCACCTCGACTTTCACCCTGGAGGGCTGGGAATTTCACCCGGGAGCGCAAACTCCAATAGAGTTTGTTTCGGCTACTTTTGTCTGACTTAGGTTTGGCCGCCCACCAGCGAGATTACATTTGATGACAAAATCACAGCGAGCTTACAGTAGTTATTTTCTTTTGCACTTTGTCTTTCTGTTGACTTCAAAAATACACATTCTGTATATTTTTTAATCTTTCTTTTAGTTCACTAATTCTTTCTCTAGGTTTTTGTAATTCATGTTTAGTATAAATTTAGGTTTTTCTCATTAAATTTAGTTTTTAATTTTAATAGTTATATTTTCTCCTGCTTAAAATTCTATTTGTTTGCTTTCCACACGTCTGAGACTTTTTGAGAGTATTTTGTTCCTTGCTCATGCATTTTATTCCCTCTTGTTTCCGAAAACATCTTTTATTTTCTTAGAACATACTTTCAAAAAAAATTCTGTGGTCTATATTCACTTTTTCATGTGTTTTAAAATTTTTCCATCGTGAGCTCATATGCAGTTGAATTTATCTGTGGGAATCCACGAGGTTTACCTTTGAAGTGCATGGTTACGGAAAGAATATGCATGTACTTTGGCCAGGTGACCCTGAGATGCTATAATTCCAGGCTAAAGTTAATTCTTGGGGCTGTTGACGTATCTCAATGGTACAACACGCACTTAGCATGTGCGAGGTCTGGGTTCAATCCCCAGTGTAGTAGGGAAATGGAGAGTAGGACAAAGTAAAGTAAGTTCTTCAGGAGGGATTTCTAGTCAGCATAAACATATGGATGTTCGGATGCAATCCTGAGAGATGAGTTTTACTTTCCTAGGTGACTTTTTTCTAGGCCAGCCTTTATTGAGACTGTAGCTCTTGAGTCTTCCTATTTTCTCTGGTGTCTCAGCCTCATTCTTACTAAGGCTAAGTGTCTAGTCTTCTGTCCCCTGTAGGGCCATTAAGACTCATGTTTGTTTCGGAGATGGACCAACATTCTCAGGATAGTTACAGCTTCAACACTAACTCACTCCATAGCTTTGTTTCCTGGTGACTTCCTTTCCTCTAGTTCAGTTCTGAATTCAGGCCATCAGCTCTGTACTTAAAAGTGTGCAGGTGCTATAGTTTGGATCTGGAATGTCCCCCAAATGCCAATGTATTAAAGGTTTATTCTCCAGAGTGACTTGATTAGGAGATGGTAGAAACTTTTAAGAGGTGGGGCCTATTGGGAGGTTTTATCGAGGACATTGTGGAAAGACTTTCTCATTCTTCCTCTCTCTCTCTCTCTCTCTCTCTTTTTTTTTTTTTTGGTCTTACCATATGTGCTACCACAGGGCCAAAACCTGGACAGAAACTTCTAAAAGTTTGAGCTGAAATTAATCTTTTGCCTTTGATTTGTCTAAGACATTATTTACAGTTGTGGAAAGCTGACTAGCACAGCATGTTATATTTTATCCAGAATATGTTTATTTTTTATGTCAGGAGGGGTTTCCAGACTATTTAACTGTTTTTGAAAAATGCCATAGCACAAGTTTCTCTCTGAAAGTATCACCTTTTATTCTGTGTCAAATGTCACTTCTACTTTGAAGAGATAGATTATGTGTATATTTAAAATATCTACAAGGTAGCATACTACAGACAACTACTTATCACAATAAAAGGTGGCTAATTTGGAAGAATTTGCTTTTTCTTTTTTTAGTTTTTTTTAATTTTTACAAACAGCATTTTGATTCATTATACACAAATGGGGAACATCTTTTCGTTTCTGTGGTTGTTCATGTTGCAGATTCATACCATTCATGTAATCATACATGTACAAAGGGTAATGATGTCTGTCTCATTCCACCATTTTTCATATCCCTGCCCCCTCCTCCCTCTCATTTCCCTCTATATAATCTAAATTTCCTCCATTCTTCTCTTACCCCCCACCCCACCAACCTGATTATATATCATCATCCACTTATCAGGGAAAACATTTGTATTTTTAGTTTTTGGGATTGGCTTATTTCACTTAGCATGATATTCTCCAATTCCATCCACTTATCTGCAAATGCCACAATATTATTCTTCTTTATGGCTGAATAATATTCCATTGTGTATATATATATACCAGTTTTTTTTATCCATTCATCTGTTGAAGGGCATCTAGGTTGGTTCCACAATCTAGCCATTGTGAATTGAGCTGCTATAAACATTGATGTGTCTGTGTTACTGTAGTATGCTGATTTTAAGTCCTTTGGGTAAAAACTGAGGAGTGGGATAAATGGGTCAAAAGGTGGAGAGAAACACGTGTAGCACATTTTTAAGAGCCTTGCTGTGATGTAACCTGTGGGATCTTCATGGTTTCTTGCCATCTGTCATTTGAAATAATTCTACATACAACTAACTGGGCATATGTGAACTGCAGATCCTTGTAATAAGCTGAGAGTGATAGAAAAAATGAGGGTTTCTCTGTCAAGTTTTCCAAGTTACAGATGTCTTCACTGATGTATCTTGGCTAAGGGTGTCATTAATGTTAATGAAAGTTAAATTCAACACTTTGTAATCAAACAAAAATAAATGGAAGTTCTTATATTTTCTTTCCCACACCTGCTAGGCTCGCCCTCCCTGGGGTATCAGGCCCCACAAGGAAACATTTTGGTTGTTACTAGTTGGGGGTAAGCACCCCTAGCATCTAGTGAATGGCGGCCAGGAATTCTGGCTAGTATGTCCCATAATGCAAAGGACCTGTTTGGCTAAAAGATTCGAAGTTGTCAGTAAACACTAAATGAAAAAAGTTTCTCAGTGTGGCCATTTCAGTGTTTGACTTCATTCCTCACTGCTGCCCTTCAGGGCCTCCTGATTCAGAGGCCCTGGGCTGTGCTTCCTTCTCCAGGTAATCCACATCTTGTTCATGTGTGTTCTTCCAGGGCTTAGGATGCTTCTGGACTTGGCCTGTGGATTGTTCTCCAGCTGAAAATTTTCTGATTGACTCTGCCTCTGGACTAGATGCGGCCTCAGGGTTCAATAGAAAGGCCCTTTTCATAACTTACTTCAGGCAATTATTCAGACAACACCATTGCTTTAAACCAAAAAGACCAGCAAGCAAAGGGTAGAGGTGTTTAGGTTTCTCATAAAGCACATGGGTGACTCTGATGCAGTATCTCACGTGGTCACAAGGCTCTGGTTCTAAGAGTAAAGACAGAGGTGGGGTGGGCAGAAGTGTTTGGGGGGCCCAAGAACAGAATCAATACAGTGGGGGTGGGGTTACAGGGAGATCTTCTATGTCCCATATTCAAGCTGAAGAGACCCACGCGGCATTTCTAAACTCAGGATGAGCTGGTAAACCAGGTTCAGGGCAGACAGGCAAGGCAGGAGGCCAAAGAGGGCCAGGAAAGGAATACAGAACTCCAAGCTACTCACTACAGGGACTTTGAGGACTGTTTGCTAGAAATTAGAGGGAAGCTTTCCACCTATTTCTGGTCAGTCATGTCACAAACCTGATCAAAGAGTGAGAGGTCAGTAGACCTGGTACAATAAGTCACAGTTGCTGTGAGGCATATCCAGGACTCCACTCACCTGGGGCCAGGTAACCCATTTGTCTCTGCTTCTCCTCTGGTGAACTTACCTGCCCTGAGCCCAACCTGCAACCAGATGCAGTCTAGCCCATCGGGATTGTCCCACGTCACAGAATGTCCAGCCCTCAGATCTCATGTTCGGCTTTCTCGACTGGCATTTTATAACTGAAGATATGGAGGGAATCATAGCTCCTGGTTCCAGCTCCCACGCATTCTTTCATTTTGAGGAAGGTCTCTATGGTCTGACAGTAGGCTTTCACCTTGACTCCATGGGCTCAAACAAGGAAGTGAGATAGGTCAGAAGTGACAACGGAAGTGATTCGTTTTTGTCCAGAGGAACCTTTAGCCCAAACTGGAACCCAATTCTCAGTCTAAGGAAACAGATGCAGTGAGGCTTCTGAAGCCTGGATCAATGTCTTCCCCACAAGAAGTGAAAAAATAAAATCCATGTTGAATGCTCTCAAGCTGCTAATGAAAAGGAGACAGGGCTGGGGTGGGGGCAGCCAGGGAGTGCAGGGAGGCATTTATCCATTGAGCTTTTCCTGCTTATGCAATAGATCTTCATTATCTACATGGCCTATAGTTCCCCCAGTCCCCAGAGAGATGCTTAATGACATCGACTACTTAATAAGTGGTGACTAGTGTCCCCAAAGATCTGATGGAAGAGGAAGGCAGCTGCCTTCTTTCTCCTAGTTCCCTGTTTCCCTTCTCACCACCGATCTTTGAGATACTGGCCAGAAAGAAAGGCAGCCGCTCTGCACACAGACTTCCAGCACTTGCTGTGTTGGAAGGTAACTGCAGGGTAACACTCCTGGAGAAGGGAAGCAAGGCCTCCAATCTGTGTGCTCTTCAGCAAGAATTTCCTGCCTGGGCGTGCTCTGCTTCATCCAGAAGTAACACTTGCTTTTCTTTTCCTTACCAAACGTGTGTGGTGCTCACTGTGTGCCAGGTTACCATTCTTGGTGCTCCATGGATAGCAACTTACTCAGTCAACGCAGCAGGGTTACAGAGTTAGTCACTGCTTCTTAGTTCATTTTAATGACAGGGAAACAGGTGCAGAGAAGTAAAGTCTACTCAGTCCCAAGGAACCTGGCCAACTGTTGTGTACTTCTCAGCCCTGTTCTCGATCCAGGCAAGGCCTTGTTTTTCCTCTGCTTTCCATCGAGGCAGAGCCCTACACCTGCTCCTCTTTCTCTGGAGAGTCATCCCAGGCTCCACAGTCCACATCCCCCATCTCGCTGCCTCTGTGTCTGACCTCCTCTAATGTATACTTATGTCTACACATTTCCAGCTAATTCATTGTCCAAGATTTTCCTCAGAGATCAAAAGTCGAGATAGTTCTCTCTCAAGGAAATGGCCTGAAAAAAGTCAAGGATTATGCACATTGTTCCAATGTTGTTTATAAGATTGGAAATTTTGGAACAGTCTTAATGTTTAATGGTAAGAGATCAATTAACAAAATGTGAAAGAGTATCATGTCCTGGTTAAAAACTCCTATTTCCAGAAGCTTTTAGTGAGGATATATGTTAATGGGGAAATGAAACGAGATGCTCATTAGCTATGTCGTATGGTCTTGCCTATCCTCTGTGTGAGTGGGGAAGGCAGGTGGGAGGGTACAGGGGAAACAATATTTAATTACTGTTACTATTTAGAATCAATGTCACATGGTAATGATAAAAAGTAGACAGTTTTTAGTTTATTATTGTTTCATAATTTGGTGTAGATTATTTACCTTCCTGGTGCCTGTACTTGGGGCTTACTGCTCCCAATAAACCTTCCCCTTTGGTACATCTCTGCTATCATTGTGTCCATCAAACACTATTCAAGTTACACTCTATGAATGTATAATATGTCAAAATGCACTTTACTGTCATGCATATCTTAAAAGAATAACAACCACAAAAAACACTACCATTCAATTGCTTCTTCAATTGTACACAAAGGGGGTACAACTTTTTGTTTCTATTTAATGAGTAGACAACTTTTATTTTGATGAATTTATTAATTTTTAAAATATTTTAGTCAGTGATTACTGACATTTTAAAGAAATCTATGTACTCCAAGATGTAAAAAAGTATATTCTACTTTTTTTAGAAGTTTTGTTTAGCTTTTAGTTTTAGGTCTATGACCCATCTCATTACTTTTTGTAAATTGCATGTGATAGGAGACAGTGTTGGTTCTTTCTGTACGGATGTCCAGTTTTTCCATTCCCAAGTGTTGAAAGACTTTCTTTTGGATATTGACTTTGCTTGGGTGTCTGCTAACCATCAATTGACTGTATATATGAGATGTCTCTAGATTTTATTCTGTTCCTTTGATCAAATAATCGGAGTATTGAATGCACTATTTTAAAAGGCATTTTGTAGTAATCAGATCAGTTTTGATTGCTTAGCTTATTATCTCATCATGATTTGTGTTTTCTTGCATCTTCACATGCCTAATAATTTTTTTATTGAATGCCAGACATTCTGAATTTTATCTTATTGGATACTGGATATTTTTATACTCCTGTAAGTATTCTTTCCTGTCTGGTCAAGATGAATAACAGGGACCTGATTTACACTTACAGATCATTAATAGACTCATAATTAGGTTTTCCATGCAAGCTTTTGGAAACAGGCACTATTTCCAGTTTGAGTTCTGGGTTCTATTTCTACTGATTCTTTCAGATGGTTCTTCCCCAGCTTTGGGTACTTTTCTCACATATGCATAGATGGATATTCAACCAAAGATTCAGTTTCAGTCTCTGAGAACTTCCTGAGACTCTCACCTCTCAAGCATTGTGTCACACGGTCTTGGCTGCACTAAACTGCCAGCTCCTCCTAGACTCAGTGAGACCCCTGGGCTCTCCATGGGCTTTCCTTCCCTGTGTCATGACTTGGAAGGTTTCTCTGGAAAGCAAGCTGGGAGAACTATAGGGCTCATCTCACTTGTCTCATCTTTGATTCAAAAAAGACAAAAATCTCATCTTTGTCTTTCACTGATAAATGTCCGATGGTTTGAGTGCTTTCATTTAAAATATATATATATTTTATATATATTATACATAGAGATATATATATATCTTTTAGTTGTTTCAGATGAAAAGGAAAAAATCAGGTCTTCATTATTCATCTTGACCAGAAGTAAACATTCTGAAGGGACTCTGAAGTCTCACAAATTTTGATATGATGCATTTCAAATAATCACTTCATAAAAATATTTTCATTTCTTTTATGCTTTCTTATAGGACCCCTCCATTACTTAGAAGTATGTTTGCCCCATTCTGAAACATTTGGAAGATTTCCAGATTATTTTTTGCTTTTGAGTTCCAGTCTATTTTTATTGAGGTCAGAGAACATATTCTTTATAATTTCTTGCCTTCTAAGTTTTTTGAAATATGTTTTGTGGTCTAGAATATGATGTGTCTGGTGGATGTTACATGTGCATGTGAGATTATGTATACTTTGTTTTTAGGTATTGTGCTTTATAAATATCAATTAGGTCAATTTGGTGATAATGTTCCCATCTTGTGATATCCTTACTTTTTCTTCTCCCTGTTTGGTCGTTATGGTTTGGATATTTGGTGTCTCCCCCCAGAGCTCCTGCATATTGCAGGAATATTCAAAGTGAAATGACTGGATTATGAGAGCTGTAACCTAATTTTTCCATCCTAATTTTCATGGACTGATTGAGTGGTAGCTGTAGGCATGTGGGGAGTGGCTAGAGATGGTGGGTCACTTCATCTCTAGACGATTCATCTTCCCTGCAGCCCCTTCTCTTCCTTGTCTCTCATTCCCTTTTGCCATGATTTGCTACCTCATCTTGGAGCAACAGAACCCGCCATCTATGGACTGAGAACTCTGAAACTTTGAGTTCCAAATAAACTTTTCTTCCTCTCAGTTTTTCTTGCCGGGTATTTTATTCACAGCAATGCAAAGATAACTAACACATTGATCTATCATTGAGAAAGTAAGTGCTGATTATGTCTATTTCCTTTTTTCAATTCCGTCAGTTTTTGCTTTATGTATTTTGAAGCTGTTATTATGTGCATGCAAATTTAGGATTGCTGATGAAGGGACCCTTATTATTACCATCACTTTCCTGTCTTAACATTTACATTGTCTGATATCAATATCAGACTATATTATAATATTATAGTAAAGCCATTCAGTTTTATTATGATTACCATTTTTCATGATAATCATATCTTTTTCTTTTCTTTCACTTGTAATCTACCTGTATCTTTATATTGAATATGAATTTCTTGCTGGAAACAGTGGTGCATGCCTATAATCCCAGTGACTCTAGAAGCTAAGGAAGGAAGATCTCAAGCTCAAGGCTGGTCTGGGCAATTTAGTGAAACCCTGTCTCAAAAAAATAAAAAATAAAAGGACTGGGGGTGCAGTTCAGTGGTAAAGCACCTCTGGGTTCAATCTCTAGTATTTGTTAAAAAAAAAAAGAGTTTTTTGTAGCCATCATGTAGATAAATGTTGCCTTTCTTTTTCTCATTCAGTCCAACAATCCCTGATTCTGAATTGGTGCATTTTTATCATTTATATTTAATATAAATATCAACATGGTTGAGTTTAAATCTACCATCTTGTTATTTGTTTTCTATATGTCCTGTTTTTAGTTTTTTTTAATTTTCTTTTGGGTAGTATATCTTTTTGGTGCTGATCATAATCTCAAAAGATACAATCCTGAATGACATAACCTCAGATGTTGAAATCACTAAAGATCAAAATCCCTGAAGTCTAAAATCCGTAAAGATCACAATCCCAAATGATTAAAATCCTGAATGTTCACATTCTAAAAACTGAATCCCCAAAACCTCAATTCCCAATGAAAACAGCAGCAGCAACAAGAAATAAACAAAACAGAGCAAAAGGGCTATATGAAAGGGTAGAAAGCCAACTCTGGGGAAGGGAGTATTGAATTTTTAGTTGTACACAGGATAGTTGCCAAGTTATTTGATCACATATCATATCTGCCCCCTGCCTTCAAAAACTGTCCTTCATCAGAGAATAAAAAGAATTCAATAGCCTTGTGGTGGCTCATGCCTGTAATCCCAGTGGTTCGGGAGGCTGAGGCTGAAGGATTGGGATTTCAAAGCCAGTCTCAGCAAAAGTCAGGCACCAAGCAACTTACTGAGACCCTCTCTCTAAATAAAATACAAAATAGGACTGAGGATGTGGCTCAGTGGTCGAGTGACCCTGAGTTCAATAGCCAGTACCAGAAAAAAAAAAGAAAAAAAGAATTCAACGACTCAGCAGCCATTTTATTTGAAACAGACACTTGTTGATAGAGAGGATCCTCCAGTGTTAAAATACATTAATGGTAAACTATTCTTGTTTAAGGATTTAACTGTCAAAGAAGATATGCTTTTCTTATGTCTACCACTAAATCTAACATAGAAAAATAGTCCCCCTGTCTTCTTATCAAATACATATAATTCATGCCTCTATTGGATTCAAAAATTCTAAATCTCATCTCCTTGCTTATGTGTTAATGTGTAGAAAAATGCAAACCACTTAACAAATACTTGTTTGAAGATAAGCTTGGCAGAAAAACCAGAAATTAATTGAATACCCAAACCATAATGACATATTTGGAATTAGACAGAATCAAGTATTCTAACAGTGAATTTCAAGGTGTTATCAATAAAACTTGTTTTTTATATTAAGCTTGATGAATTTCGTGGAAAATTCAGATGAGTGGATTGGCATGAGGTATGGCAATAATAAAAATTTTTAAACTTGTCATTTGTCTGGGTTGGTGTTCCTTCCAGCTGATGAAATTCCAGGAGCTTTCAATGGATTAAAGCTGTGTTTTCTGAAGAAATCAAGTTACTGACTGGTTTGAAAATAGTTATGGGCATCATAGAACAAGAAGACACATAGGCAGTGGTGTTACTGTTTTCTCACCAGAATTATTTCTGCCAGATTTATGGTCTTCGTATGAGTGATGTGGAACATCGTACCCAAAGCAACACAGAAGCATGGCACAGAAGATGGGGAAAGTTCATAGGGAGTATTCGTGTTGGTATATAGCAAATTGAGATTTCAGAAACAGAACAGAACCAGGTAGAAGATGAATGTGAGCATACTCTCCAAGGAGGGCCAAATCCTTAAAGAAAAAATATAAGAGCAGCTAGTGATCCTGATGCATGACTTCAAAATGTAGTTTTGAAGAATTTTCCATATGCATTTTGAAGAATTTTACATAATCATTACATAAACATAATGATCATGTAAGTCAGCCAGCTCTTGTGAACCAACTTCCATGAAATTGCCCATTCTTATAGTATTCTTTTTCATATGTCATTTTTTTCTTTTTAGGTTTTCCCATCATTTTAAATTGTCAGTATTGTTTTTAATAATTCCCTATGCTATAAAATTCACCTTCACACAGGGCGCAATGGTGCACTTCTGTAATTCCAGTGGCTTGGGAGGTTGAGGCAGGAGGATCATGAGTTCCAAACCAGCCTCAGCAACTTAGTGAGGCCCTAAGCAACTTGGTGAGAATGTCTCTAAAAAAAAAAGAAAAAACAAGAAGAAGAAGGAGGAGGAGTAGGAGGGGAAGAAGAAAAGAAGATGAGGAAGAGGAGGAGGAAGAAAAAGAAGGAAAACCAACACACTGGGGATGTGCTTCAGTGGTACCCCAGGTTCAATCCCTAGTACAAAAAATGAAATAAAATTCATGTTCACACTTTTTTCCAATACTTGAGGTAAAAATTAGGTTAAGACTTTTAAAGAATTCTAACTCATTTTAATGCACTTTTTCAGATTGAACTCTGAAGTTCAATCTGAAAAAGTGCATTATCATAATATTGACTTTCTATGTAGTGTGTGTGTGTGTGTGTGTGTGTGTGTGTGAAGAAACATTCTTTCTGTACATCCACACTTGTGAAAGGTAAATTTTCTTTAGATTTGGGTCTCTGGGCAACTGCACATGTGGTGGGATCCATCAGGGTGTTTAATTGATTTCATTATCAATCAGGCTGGCTATCACAGTATTTCCAATGACAAGTTAAAAAGCTGGGTGCACATAATTTTGTATCATGTAATTGTGATATGCATTTATCCATTTCACTTTTGGAGCTATTTCTTTATGAACACTATCCATTTGCTCATCCTCATCACTGTTATACTGTGCAACTGTCATTTGTCTACTTGATTGTTTATGCTTGCAAAAATATGTATCTAACTATTGTATAAAGTGGCCTATGTGCATGAAGAAGAATGAAGTCATGGAATTTGCTGGCAAATGGATGGAACTGGAGACTATAATGCTAAACTAAATAAGCCAATCCCCAAAAAACAAAGGTCAAATGTTCTCTCTTATATGCAGATGCTAACACACAGTAAGGGGCAGGGGGCAGGGAATAGAAATTCATTGGATTAGACAAAGGGGAATGAAGGAAGGTAGGAGAGATGGGAATAGGAAAGACAGTGGAATGAATCAGACAGCACTTCCCTATGTTCCTATGTGAATTCACGACCAGTGACACTCCACATCATGTGCACCCACAAGAATGGGATCCTAATTAGAGTAAGTTATACTCCATGTATGTATAATATGGCAAAATACACTCTACAGTCATGTATATCTAAAAAGAACAAATAAAAAGTTATTTTTTTTAAAAAGTGTCCAATGGAGTGTTCTGTCATGTTTTTATGTTTCTCATATAAATCCATTTTTAAAATGTAAATGCCTTTTAAAGATTTTTAAAATTATTTTGTCCAAAATAATATTTTAGTGATTTTTGATCTTTCAGAAGTTTTGATAAGAATATTAGATTTTACAGGTTTTGATCATTTGCAGTTTTGACAATTAAGGATTATGATATTTGGGGTTGTCTTGGGGTTATATCCCAAACTCCATATTGTTTAGTATTACAGTTTATCTTCACTATTATCTATACCTTTTTATTTTATATTTTAGAACTTTCTCTAGGACTTCCAACACATGTTTAAATTGTCACAGTCCACTTTCTATTATTATTTTACTATCTTATGTAAAATTCAAGAACTCTACAGGAATCCACCCCTATTTTCCCCTCCTGTCTTTACATGTCTTGTTTTATCATCTGTTTTAAACACTACAATATTGTCTAAACAGCAAATAATTTTTAAAGAAATTAAGCACCATGAGCAAAACAAATCCTTTCATATGTATCCACAGACTTACCACTTATGACATTTCAATTTCTTTGTTTGGATTTGAGTTTCCATCTGCCATCTTCATCCTGCATGAAGTACTTTCCTCAATAATCTTTTTAGTGTTCTCCAGCTAATGAAAAATTCACTTAGCTTTTGTTTGGTTAAAAAATGTCTTTATTTTGCCTTTAATTTTCATATTTTCACCAGAGGTAGACTTCAGAGTTGAGAGTGTTGTTTGTTTTTTTGTTTTTTGGCAACCTGATTTTTAAAAATCTGTTTCGCTATTTTCTGACCTTTGTTGTCCTGAAGGGTTCAGCTGTCATGCCTGTCATTGTTCCTCTTGTATGTAATAAGACTTGTCCTCTAGCTACTTTTAATTTTTTCTCTGTATTGTTTATTTTGAAATTTTACCATGATGTACCCGAATCTAGCTCTATGTGCATTTTTGTGTATTGGTGGTTCCATGTGTTTTTTGAACATTCAGAGTCTGTATTTTAATGGTTTTCATTAACTATGGGACAATTTCTAATCGCTGTTTCCTCAAATATGTACATTTTCTCATTCTTTTTCTCTATTCTCCCTTTCTGGTGCCCTAATGACATATATGTGAGATTGCTTGACATTTTCCAAGCATGGAGACTATTCAATCATTTTTTTCTCTCTTTCATCTGTTTCATATTGAATAATTGCAAATGATCTGTCATTAAGTTCTTTAACCTTATTTCATGTGATTGATATCAAATCCGCTATTAAGTCCACCCAGTGGAATTTTTATTTTACATGTTATCTTTGTGGCATCAGTAATTCTATTTGGTTCTTTTTAATGGTTTCTATTTCTGTATTGTGATTTGTCATATTTTCATTTAAGCCACTAGATATATTGATAATAGCTGCATCACCTTTAAAGTGTTATCTGTTAATTTTAACATGTGGATCATCTCAAGGTCTATTTCTATTGGTTGATGTTTTTCTTGATCTGAGCTGGATTGCATTTTCCTCCTTCTTTAGACTTCTGATAATTTTTTAGTGTATGTTCTTTAATATGGATGATATTATATAGAGAGTCCAGATTCTAACATCTTCCTTTCAAGAGTGTTGTTCTTTGGGGATCCTTGGCCTGTGTGTGTGCAGTTCAGTTCTCAGCCATAGACCCACCACCAATCCCCATGCACACTTAATACAGTGACCTGCCTATCTGTGCTGCTCCTTTTTTTCTGTTATCCTGCCCCACAAATTCCAGCCCCTTCTGTAGCCTAAGGCTTCACTCTCTGCCTCCTCAGCTCAGAGAGAGCACTGCTTAGCTCCAGCTCTACCACGCTAGGGGAGTCCCCTGAGCAGAAAGCTGAGGTGACCATGGAACTCCCCACATGGAGTTCACTTCCCTTCAAAATCACAGTCCCCTATTGCCTGTTGCCTAGCAACAGTTGCCTTGTCGATTTTTTCCCAGCTTGTATAACTTTTTAACACGAAGTTAAAAAAGTTATATACCAGTTACTGTATCATGGCCAGACACAGAAATCCCCATGTGTTCTTAATTCTCTGCAAGGTTATCCTTCCTGACCATGCAGAGTAGAAGGATCCAATTTCTCTTAAACAATTGTAATATTCTTTAACAAAGGTCCTTTCCTTAAAGCAAGGAAGTCATGTTTCTCTCAGCCTCGGGTGACTTGGGTGATTTAACTGAGAAGGTATGTAGGTATTAACTAGAAACTCACTAGCACATATGATAAAGAGAGAAATGAGTGCTTCCTTAGTAAACACCGTCTAATCTGGCTACAAATTTGTCAAAAGGGAGATAGCACTGGGCAGACTTATTCTTCCAATTTTCTTTCTTACACCTTAGAAATAAATGCGATGTCAGAGTGCATGAAACCATTGTTTTCCATTATACACACTACCATCTTCACCTGCTCGCATTGGTGATAAGCTCCATGAGGGCAAAACCTTTGTCTGTAGCCCCAGTCTAGCAGAGTCACTGATACTCAGCAGGCCCCCCACACCGTATCCACAATGTCACCTTCCATGGTTTCAGTTGCCCCCGGTCAACAACAGTCTGGAATCATTAAGAGGAAAATTCCACAACTAAACAATTCATAAGTTTTAATTGTGCACCATTCTGAGTAACATGATGACACCCCAGGCCATCCCAGTACACTGGGAGATGAATCATCCATTTGTCCAGCATACTCACACTGTAAGCCACCTGCCCATCAGTTACAGAATAGCTGTCCCCACCTGATAGCTGTCTCCAGGATCAAGTCAATGATCACAGCATCACAGGACTTGCATTCAAGTAACCTTTATTTTACTTAATAATAGCTTCAGAGTATAAGAGTAGTGATGCTGGCAATTTTATTATAGTATATTGTTCTAATTGCTCTATTTTATTATTAGTTATTGCTATTAATCTCTTCCTGTGCCTACTTTATTAACCGAACTTTATCACGGTATGCATTTATTGGGAAAAAAAACCATGGTGTAAATAGGGTTTGGTACTATTGATGGTTTAGTCATCTCCTGGGGGTCTTGAAGCTATTCCCCACAGATAAGGGAGGACTCCTATACCGAAGGATCAAAGAACTATTTGTTGAATGAACAAATAAGTGAATCCACAAATGAACAGATCCTTTTAGAATGATACTAAAAGGATTTAAAAACAAATAATTAGCTCCTAATTTATACCTTAACTTTTTATTCTTCAAGACACTAAGGCCTTTCTGGAGAGATACAAATGTCTCACTGAAAACAAGTTGTTATTGGAGAATCATAAGGTATCGCTGCTTCTGAGAACCAGACATGAGCACATCTACCCTTTCCATAGAGGGAGTATTGGTCAAAGCAGGCTTCTTTGGCAGTGGATTTTGCCTCCAAGCTGCACCCATAGATTGGCCTTCCCTGAAAGGAGCATGTTCCAGAAAGGTCTTTGTGATGTCTGTGTGAGGCTCAGCATGCAAGGGTTTTGATGACTCCCATGGCATGAAAGATTCCACATGTGGTCCAGAGAACATCTTGTCTCCTCTTAGATGTAGTGGCCAAGGAAAACAAGAGCAAAGCCTTGGCTTTCTTTGAAGAAGACCTGGGCCTAGAATGCTAGAGATCTTTTGGTCAATATTTCCCATCTTCTGGATGGGGAAACAATCTAGGATCCAAGATGGGACCGAACACACCCAAGGACACCTAATGAGTAAAGAATAGTATTACAACTATTTCCAGGCCATTGACCTTACTTCAGATTCTTACTGCTCATTTGTTCCTCCTCCCTCTACCCTCTCCACTCATCCCTGCCAACACAGCAGGCTGATTTATTCTGGATCACCTTATATTCCCAAGAAAGAGCATGATACTCTCTAATTCAGGGTGACTGGAGAAAGTAAGAAAAAAATATTTTTTTGGCAACACTCCTAGGACAGGGAAATGAGACCTTGGTCAAAAGTCTATTGACTGTTTAGAATCAGGAAGGACCCCACTAGGGAACAGGATAGGATGGAGAGACAAGCAGCCCAGGAATCCAGGGGCCTGAGCACATGCTGCCAATCACCCATCGTGTGAGCAAGGGTAAGCCCCTCCCTGCCTCCTACTTTCATCAGGGGCTGGACTAGATAAGGAACAGACTCTCTACCATTGCATCTTAACAAGCCATTCTGAAGGGTGGCACTCATGGAGTGTCTTCATAAGTATTTGTAGAATCTCTCTTTCTCTGCATATTCTCAGAAACAGAAAAGTTCTCCTGTCCCTGAAGAATAACACAAACAGAGGCCTTCATGTGCATCCCAAACACGTAATCTGAGGAGTCTGGTGATGGGGACATCCTGGAGAAGTCAACAAAGCTATTGCAGTCCCTAAGGTCACTTCCCCCATGGAGTGGGTAAGAGTGAGCTTTCCTGCAGGACCCTACAGGCAGTGTAGTATGTCAGGTTTCTATTTCCAGTTTCTCTTCTGACCTGCAAGTGAGTCTAGTCACTTACAAGTTTAAAAGTCTATTCATTACTATTGTTTGTATCCTAGGATGAGAGTTGAGTTTGAAGAAAAATGTTGTAAGATTTGTGTGTGTGTGTGTGTGTGTGTGTGTGTGTGTGGTATTGGGGGTTTAATCCAGGGATATTTTACCACTGAGTATGTCCCCAAATCTTTTTAATTTCTATTTTGTTTTGAAACAGGGTCTCACTAAATTGACCTTGAATTTGTGATCCTCCTGCCTCAGCCTCTGGAGTAGCTGGGTTTATAGGCCTGCACCACCACACCCAGCTAGTTTCTTTAAAAAGCTTAGGAGGGGAAGTGGCACAAACATGTAATACCAGCAACTCAGGAGACTGGGGCAGGAGGATCACAAGTTCAAAGCTAGCTCAGGCAGCTTAGTGAAGCCCTGTCTCAAAATAAAAAAGGCTGAAGATGTAGCTTGATGCTAGAGCACTTGCCTAGCATGTGCCAGGCCCTGGGTTCAATGCCCTGTATGGAAAATAAATAAACAAACATTCAAGAGGATACGATGTTACCAGTTCAAAGATTCTATCAATGGTCATTTTCCACAAAGTTCTTTTAAATTTCAGAGGTCTTTCCAGAATGATTCCTTTCACTTAAGAAGACACAGCCATGACAAAGGAAATCCTTTGGGTATTAATTGTGACCATCACATAGTATCAGCCATTACTATCCTAATATACCTTACATTGTTTGTAATAAGACCTGACACGGGATGTGTTGAATAGGGATAATATAAAATATACAATGTACACTATTATGACTGCAGAAGAAGTTGTAAATTCTCACTAACTGTCAGTTCTTAAAGAGGGATCCAGCAGCTTTTTAACATCTTCATTGGGTGCCAACTAATATTGGGATGGAAGCAGGAAGAATGCTGGATACTGTTGACATGAAACAGTCTACAAAAGACCAGGAGAAACATTCCGGTGCAATTAAGAAAACTGGACATTAACCACTTGATACTATTAAAAGTGGGGGGAAAATGGATCCAGACTACTATTTTTTTTTATCATGTTTGAATTCAAAAATACATTGCTGTGTGAAGTTAAGATGCTAATCTTAGCTGGACCTGGGCTTTTCAAAGTGTACTGACTCTCTGTAATGTGATGTTCCAGATTATTCTCAGAGTCTTCTTTGGTTGAGAACTCTCAACGTTGGGCATTGGGAAGACTGGGCCTGGGCTGTGAGGTGCGTTTCCTTCCTAGGACTCTGCTGCCCTGCAGGCTCACTGGGCTGGACACAGCTGCAGAGGGAGGAGAGGGCTTCAGGCCTAGACAAAAGCTGGAACAACTAGATCCCCTCTCTCCTCTTCTCATGGTTGTGATCCCAGGCATTTTCCTCTCCTATATTCTCAATTTTCCCTTCTCTCTAAGTGTCAACAGCCTAAACAGAAATCAAACAGGATCCCCAAAGTCCCTTCAACTGCCCCCTCACTATCTCTTGCCCTCCTTTTACTGCCAAACACCTTGAGACGTTCATCTTCTCGTTTCATCACCAAATTCCCCTCCAAATCTCTTTTTGACCCCCTGATGGACTTCCCCACCTACTTTCTATCCAAACTGCTTTTATCAAGTCACCAAGGGTCTCCTTGTGACTAAATCCCACAGTTGGTGCTTGCCTTTTAGTTTTCTTGATCTTCAGCAGCACCTCCCCCAGGGAATCACTCCTTCTTGAAGTTCTCTTTCACTTGGCTGCCTGGACACTGTGGTCCCCTGCTTCCCTCCCTTCCAACTGTAGGCCCTACCCAGTCTCTTACACACCTCCCTCCTCATTGCCCAACTGCACCAGCAGTTCTCTGTGTTTGAAACTCCTGTCTTTCCACACTCACCCCTTGGTGAGCTCAATATTCTCACAGCTTTCAGTAATATGCTTCCAAATTTATTTCTCCAGCTACATTTGTTTCCCTTTGCTGCTGTAGCAAATTGCCATAAACTTTAGTGGCTTGAAACAACACAAATTTAGTTTTCTAATTCCAGAGGTCAGAAGTCTTATTTAGCTAAAAAATCAACATATCCACAAGAGCAATTTCTTCTGGAGGCTTTGGGGAGAGTCCAATCCTTGCCTCTTCCAACTTTGGGAGGCCATCAGCATTCCTTGGCTTCTGGCCACATCACTCTAATCCCTGACTCCATCATCCATCCCATCATCTTCTCCTTTGACGCTCACTCTTCTTGTACCCTCTTCAAAAGAACCACTAAGATCACATTTGGATTATCCCCATCCCAGGTATTTCAAATTCATCTGCAGAATTTCTTTTTCCATATAAAGTAATATTCATGGGTTCTGGGGATTAGGATATGGACATATTTGGGGGATGCTACTGAGCCACCATACAGCCAAGACCTCTGCTTTAGTTGGATTGCATTGCCCTAAAGGTATATATTGGAAATTAAATCCCATTGCAGCAGTGTTGAGAGGTGGGGCCTTTAGAAGGTGGTGAGGTCCTGAGGGTTCTGTCCTCCGGCTGGGTGAATGCTGTTCCTGCAGGCGCTGGTTAATTGCTGTGGGAGTGGGTTCCTGATGAAGGAGTGCATTTGGTGCCCTTCCCTTCTCCCTTTCTCACCAGTGATGCCTTATTATGATGCAGCAAATAAGGCCCTCACCAGAGGTCCCTTCCCCATCTTGGACTTCCCAGCCTCCAGAACTGAGAGACAAATTCATATCTCTCTGTTTATCAGTGACCCTTTCTATGGTATTCTCCTATAGCAGCACGAAGCTAAGATGACCTCCCTCTAATTGCAGACATGGATACCAATCGCCTATTCTGTCGTGTGGCTGAAACATCCTGATGCCAACAGGACACAATGGGAAGTTGGGAAAGGGGCTGTTCTGTCTGCAGTCCCCCTCTCCTCAGGTCAGGCCAATCCTTTCCTCCTAGATCAAATTCCACTGTCTCTTTTCAAAATACACCAGAATCCTCCCACTTCACACATCTCAGAGCTATCAGCCTGTCTCAACGCACCATGAGTGTCGTGCTCGCCCAGATTGTCTGGTCAGCCTCCAACTGGCCTGCCATCTTTCTGCCTGCCCGCTGTGGTCTGTCTGCCACACGGCAGCCTGGATGATCCTGTTAAAGCCCAGTCGGATCATGCCATTCCTCTTAGGGTTCCTATTTTGCTAATAGCCCACCAGGCCCTCCATGACCTGTGCCCCTCGCATCTTACCCCTCCCTTCCTCGATCACTCCCCTCAGCCACACTGGTCTCCTGTGTCGTGCTGGGTCTGAGGACCTGCACATTACTCCCTCAGTTGTTGCTATCTGTTAGTCTATTTTACATAGTAATTTCATTTTTTATTTCCCTCTTCACATTATTTGTTCTCTAAACTATAAATTCCATGAGGATGCGCATTTTGGTCTGCTTTCTTTTCTTCTAAAATCAAGAACAATGCCTGGCATGTCAAAGGACTTGATAAATGTTTGTTGAATGAATGAAATGAGATTTTTTCCCATGCAGGTGTACAGTAGGTAAGAGAAATGTGATGTTTATGATTTCTATACTTTAATCCTTTTATCAAACATTTGCTGGGGTGCCCTGAGCCTAGCCCTCAAGGAGCTCCCAGCCTTGGGGAGACATGCATTACACAATTTTGATGCTACATTTTAATACTTACAAGTGCTCCAGTTCAATGTGTAATGGAGCTGCAGAGGAAGGAAAGAGACACTCCAGCTTGCTGGTGGCTTTGGTGACTGGCTTCATGGAGGAGGTAGCATCTGGGTTGTGGTGTGGTGTGAAAGTTCCCACCAAAACTTACTTTGAATTTTAATCCCCATGGTGGGGCATTAACAGGTGGGATCAGGCGGGAGCTTTAAGAGGTGAAGAGGTCATGAGGGCAGGATTAATCCATTGATGGATTAGTGGATTAATGTGCTAGTGGTTATCTCCAGAGGTCTGTTATATAAGCCACTTGGGCTCTGTTAATTGGTTATGCCTATCTCACCATGTGGCGCCCAGTGCCTCCCTGGGTCTCTGCAAGGAGTCCTCATCGGCAAGAGGACCCTCACTAGATATAGCCCCTTGACCTTGTACTTTCAGTCTCCAGTTATATTTCTTTATAAATTTCTCAATCTCAGGTATTCAGTTATAGCAATAGAAAACAGACTAAGACCTACCGTGAGCCTGAGATACACAGCACCAGGCAGCTCCATGACCGTGACTCTAGTACCCCTAGCCTGATGGAGGAAAGGCCACAACTAGGCAGAACTTGGCATTGTCTGCCCCTCATCCCATCCCAAAAGACTCTGGGGAGAAAACCAAAATGACCACATCTGCCAGGCAGAAGGCACTGCCTTCAGTAAAGTCAGAGTGGATGTAGTGACTTCCTGATGTTATCCTCAAGAGTCTGGGGAGCAGCTGGGCAGGAGATCAGAGCCCTGCCAGGGAGGAGCCAGGCAGGAGCCAGGCCTGTGGGGCTGTGTGGAATCTGGGCCCTGGGCTCTCTTGTGAGGGCTGAAGAGAGTGTCATTCAAGAGCAAGATAGAGTTACAGGCCATGCATCCCTCAATAGCTCCCCTATCTCTCTCTTCTGGTGGCCTTGAAGTTCCATTTGTCTACAAAAGGGTGGAGGTTTGTGAAAAAACATCTGACTGGTGGCCCTGGCTATCTCAAATCTGACCTTCTGTTCCCATTTCAGGTTTCAGAGTGGACTCATTGTTTTCATTGCTTGTTTCTTATTTTCTTCTTCATTTACCCCAAATGTCTTTAGAGGCCAAGTCAGAAAGAGTGAATATGGGGATTTTATTTTAGAATTGCTTGGTTTTCTAACTGCCCTTTCCTCTCTAGCTGATTTTTTGGGATCACTGGGCTCTAGGGTGGGTTTGAGTGTGCTATGAAACTAGACCATGATGGGGGAGATGCTCATGTGTTGATGCTTCCCCAAACTGCGTAGAGTCAGTTGTCGACGAGCACCGTCAGGGTCCCTGGTATACAGCTCTGGATTCTGTGGGTCTGTAAAAGAAAGGTGGTCCTAGTGGAAGACAGTGACGGCCTGGGGTATGGGTCAGATTTCTGGGCTGCTGGCTGAGTTCATCTACTTCAGAGGTAGCCTGTATCGAGCAGTGCTCAGGGTGAGAAGGCATTCAAGAGATGGGCAGGTGAGGTAGAAGGCCCTTGCCTCCTTTGTGGTGCTCCTGGGGTGAGAGTGAGTGTGCTGACCACCTTGCAGAGATCACAAGCCACCACCTACCCCAGTCCCACACCAGGGCCAAGCCTTCCCCCTGGGGAGACCGTAACCATGCTCTATTCTGTAACAGTCTGTGAGTCTGCTTCCAACTGGCAATGAAGACAAACAGAGAATCTGAGCCACTATCCAGGCATCAAGATCACCATGCTGATTTGGACCATAGCTCTGCAAGTGGAGCAGAAGTGACCTTACATTTACCTCTTTACTCATATTAAATGACAATTGGTATGCTGACCTTCCATCTCTTTGTTCATGACAGGGATGGCTTATATAAATAACTTACCAGAGGTGAGGATGGTGGGTGAAGAGAATCAGTAAAGCCCCTGAGATCCCCTTTATGAGTTAACTCCTAGCCCCAGATGTTCCAGGCAGGTACACAATACAGTTTTTGAAGAAGTCATAAAGATCAGAGAGGTGGGATTGAGAGAGTAGGTGACAGAGGACCCAGCTGAGGAAAAAGGGGGAAAGCTGAGAGACCAGGCCAATCTCTGCAAGCTGTTGTTTTGTACCTTGGCCCTGGACCAGAACACTGCAGGGGACCCAAGGACGGAATCAGCAGCTGTCAGGCTGAACACTAGCTGGTCGATGAACTCCTCGTTGATAACTTATTTTAAATCTTTTATTTAATTTTATAATAAAAACCAATGAAAAACAACAAAATGACAAAACAAAAACAGCAAAATCTTTTTTTCTTAAAGTATACCATCTCTGACCTCCTGTGAGTCTTCTAATTTACACACATATTTCAAATAGGTAATGGGGGTATGGACTGTCTCTGTTGGAATCCCAGCTCTGCCACTTTCTAGCTCACTGTGGGATGGACGACTGTCTTAAATTCTCTGTGCTTCAGTTTCGTCATCTGCTGTAGAGTGGTAATAATAGAATCTACTTTACAAGAATAAATGAAAGTTTGAGAGATTATTAGAATGGCTTGGTAGATGGGTGTGAAATAAAATCAGTGCCACCCATGAATTAACCAGCCCCCACCTCCCCTACCTACCAGACCTTTCCTGACTCCTCCCGTCAGGTGAGCTGCCCTCCCCAGCACTCCATCCATGGGTTTGCTCAATAAACCTCTGCCTCTCTTCCAAAGTGACCCTCTGTGGCCAGGAGCACACAGGCTATGTCTCTGTGCAACTCCCAGGGCTGTGCACGCCTTTTCTCACGCCTGAAGAGCTCCCTGGGCAGGGTGTGTGTCTCATTTAACTCTGTGTCCCC
>JAJEJO010000364.1:301238-396398 GCA_020662805.1 Glaucomys volans
TTTTTTTTTTTTTTTTTTTGGTACTGGGGATTGAACCCATGGGCACTTCAACCACTGAGCCACATCCCCAGCCCTATTTTGTATTTTATTTAGAGACAGGGTCTCACTGAGTTGCTTAGGGCCTCGCTAAGTTGCTGAGGCTGGCTTTGAACTCGCCATCCTCCTGCCTCAGCCTCCCAAGTGCTGGGATTACAGGCGTGCGCCACCACGCCCGGCTACTATTTCTTATTCTAAAGTCTCCACTCCCTCTAGACTTCTAGCCCGTCAGCGTGCCCTGCTTATAGGAGATGGAAGTTCAGTGCCTGGAAGCACAGCGGGTCAGGCAGGCCTTGGAGAAGTGGCCTGGTTTGTCCTCTGGGCCCTGGGCCATGGCCAGCTATCAGAACAAAGCTGTAAGCAGGCATGAGACTTTCAGATCCAGATGCTGCAGTGTCTCTCTGTCACAACATCCCAGCAAGTAGGCAATCTGTGTGACAGACATCCTGGTCTTTACCCATTCTTCAGCCTCACCAAGCCCTGTTCTCCAGCCCCCTAGGGCGGGGTGGGGATTCCTGTGGTAGATGATACTTGGTAATTAGGAAGAGAACAAGCAAAAAGAAGTGCGTTTTTGTTTTTTGGGTTTTTTGGCTGCAGCGAATAATTCCAGTTTCCAAACGGCCACATGGAGATGCTGTGTCCCCCTTCAGATGCAGCCTGTCTCTGCTTCTCGCTGCTGGGAGTGCAGAGCTGAGTCAGCTCCCTCAGTTGTGTGGGGAAAGGCTGCCGTGGAACTTGTGACCAGGGCCGCAGAGAAGCTGGATTCATACTTACATGTCACCTATCACTTTACAAATCACTTCCTTATCCATTATTCATCTGACCTCACAGCTCTCTGGGTAGGTCAGCAGGATATTACTAGGAGCAAAACTGAACTTTAAAAAATCTCAGTAAGTTAATAGGGCTATGACCCTTAAACGCGATCCCTGGTGTGAAAACTGTAGCCCTTGATGGAGATGGTGGAGTTAATCCAAAAAAACGAAATGTAACTTGATGTGGAGCCAGCACACCTGGCTTCTTTCTAGTCCCACTTGCCGAATGAACTTGGGCAAGGCACAATCCCCCCCAGGCCTCAGTTTTCCTATCTGTAAAATTCAATTTATGATCTCCAGTGTTTTGCCTCACTATTTGGAAAGGCTCTATATTAAGATGTAACCTTCTAGGGTTATGATATTTCTAAGAGTGAATCCCTACACCTTTATCTCCCTTACCAACACACACACTCTCTGAAGTGGGGAAAATGTCATGATTAAAATCAAAGAATTAAACATGTTCCCACTTGCTGGTAAATCAGTCGAGAACACCCAACCTTAAGTGGCTGTGGTAGTCCATTTTGTATTGCCACTACAAAATATCTGGGTTTAAAAGGAAGAGAAGTTGATTGGGTCTTATGATTTGGAAGGCTGAAAAATTCAAGCACAGTGGCTACATTTAGCTATGGGAGAGCTCCTGAGAAAGAAACCAAAGTGCCTGGTGGCCTTGATTTATAGCAGCTTGCTTTTGAGGCAACCAATCCTGTCCTGCCAAATGGACTTTAATCACTCAGGAAGGCGGTGTACCTCTGTCCTAATGACCTCCCCTAGGCTTCACCTCTTAAAGGTCCCACTACTGCTCAGGACTCTTACACTGGGGACAAAGTTTCTGGCACATGAATCTTGGAGAGAAAAACCATGTCCAAACCATAGCAACTTCTTTATGTGACTTTCTTTTTAAATTGATGGCTCCTGTGCTCATAAGTTTCTCCCAGAACATCAAAAGTGTTGTAAGAAGATGAGGTGGTATCCAGAGAAATGTACGTGTACATTTGAAATCTTCGAGGTGACCTCAGATGCTGATGTTCCTCCATTTTCTTGTTGGCCACAAAGGAGAAAGGAAGGGGAAATGGACCCAGAGCCCTCCTCTTCCATAGTTGGGACCAAGGAATTAGCAATGGCCCCTTCTTTCTAGGTCCTGTGCTGGACAGGAGAGTAGCAAGTCCAAGGCTTCCCTGTTTGAGTGGTTGAACTCTGCTCAGGGCAGTGAATGTGGTAGACTACTGTATACATCAGCTCTGAATTGTGTTACAAATTGCATCTTAATCTACAAATATTCTTGGAAGTCAAAATAAGATAAAATAAGCAGAATCTCAATCAATCATTTCATCATATTCAAAATGTACAGTTGATGTCGTGGAGTGCTAGACCATGTCCAAATGGCAACTGTCCTCAATTCCAAACCACAAAGTACAAGGATGGACTTTGAGCATATAGTTATCACTGATGAACCACATAGCCAACACATCCCTTTTCACTGGACTGAAACTTATTCCTATCAAAATAAGGTGGAGAAAAGTTTCATTTCATTAACAAAAAGAGAGAGATAGAGGTAACATTATAAGGGTTAAAGCTTATTATTTATAAAGTATAATATCAGTCATTTAAAATAAATATAGTTTGTGGCAGCAGTATATGGTGTTAATGTTGAAAAGAATTTATTAATACAAAATGAGATTCATGAAGTGAGCAAAATTGGTTTCATTGCTTTTGAACTTTACAGTATTGTTCTTTTCAGTTTAATTGGATGTTTGAAGTCCTTATTCATGCATTTTTGTAGCCCTTGAAGAAACTATAACTAACATACATTGGTTATAGACTAGTGAAATAGAGATATCAGTATAAATTTGTAAAATTAATGTCATATCTCAAAAGCAGATATAAAGCATGTATTTTTTTTGTTTGGTTTTTGTTTTTTGGTACCAGGGATTGAACCCAGGGGTGATTAATCCCTGAACCATATCCCCGGCCCTTTTTATTTTTTATTTTGAGATAGGGTCTCACTCAGTTGATTAGGGCCTCACTAAGTTGCTGAGGCTGGCTTTGAACTTCGGATCCTCCTGCCTCAGCTTCCTAAGTGGCCGGGATTATAGGTGTACACCATTGCACCTGGCATGAAGCCTGTACTTTAACTGTGTTATTAGAAATATAAAATTCTGTAAGAGATATTTGTTTTGAGGTGTAGGTCCCAGAAAAAGGAATGGATTTAATGATCTAATTTGTATGACTTCAAGAGTTCTCACTTAATATAGGAGGAAAATAGGTTTATATTGTGGCTCCTCAAATGAGAACAAGATTATCATAGAATTTCTTACAACTACCTACAGGGAGTATGCCTTTTGAAAGAATGAAGAGAAGAGGTTGAAAGAGGACAGATATGGAGAGTCAGTCCTTGGGGATGTGTCTGAGAGGTCTGGGGATCTGGGATGCTAGGAACTGGGGGGTGCAGGGGTGGAGCCTTCTCTGCACCTGCTTTCTAATAAACCCAGGGCCTGGAAGAGCAGTGACCCAGAGCCCTGCCCTCCAAACAATAGCACAGGTGACCAAAACCATCAGCCACAGTCCATTTTCCACTGACAAGATTTTTTGGAAACAAGGCTGTTCAAAGCTCAGGAATCCAAACACTCAGGTCCATGGACCTCAGTGTACACTACCTCTACCTGCCACTCCATCTCTTACGGCTCATTTCCTTCCCATGTGAAGCATTAGGGTGTCTACATAAACTCCACACTTTCCTTGGACTCTTTCATGTAACGATCTTCAAGTGCTTCACGTGTTATGGAAGGAGCTGGAGGGGCAGGCAAGGTCAATGGCTTGCCTAGGATCACAGGAAGGTTGGCAGGGAAAATGGAAACGGCTGGCCGGGGGCCTGCTGAGCTTCCCTCACCTTGTTCATAGTGTCACATCCATTTCTTTGCTAGGATGCACAAAGTAACTCATGAAATAACATTTTTCCTTTTCTTATCCTTTATGATGGTTGGGAAAACTGTGGAGACAGTGACCAATTTCTTTCTAAAAGATTCACTGTACAAGACCTCTAGAAAGGACCTCTGTCAATGGAATCCATGTCTCCCCTTTCTTCTTATGGTGGTGATGGTTATCCTTGCAGTAGCATTTGTTGGACTTTCTCCCATCACAGTCCTCTAAGTGCAAAGTCCCTTAAGCCTTCTGATTTTGAGGTGGTGAAGGCCACTCCTTCCCCATATCCTAATGGGCAAAGGCACCAAAAGGAGCGTGCCTGTGAGGGCCAGTTAGCAGGGCCTGGTGGTGTCTACTATTTGTTTTTACTATCTTTGGCTCCTTCTAACAATTCCCTGTAAGTCAGACAGTTAAAATAAGGTCCTCATAAACTCCTTCAGCTTGAGAATTCCCAGGAGGGGGATGTTAATTTTGTTGACAAATTTCAGTGTCCCAAAGACCCAGGTCTTAATTCTTTGTGCAAACTCTTGGGTCCCGAGTTGGCCTGCTCCCCTTGGGCCCCTAATTAGTCTTGTCATGAGTCCCTCCACTATTGTTTTAACACAGTCTTATGCCCTGGGAGCCAAAGGGCCCTTTGGGGTAAGTTGTGTTGTATTTGTACATATTTCTAAAAAATGGTCATCACCCCCCTCGCTGTGGCCGCCATCATTTCTCAGTGGAGATGTTGCCATAGAGATGTTGTCTGATCCATCTCTATTGATACCCCCTTGAAAGCGGGTCCTGAATAGCCACTGAGGTAGGTAAATGTATGCAGTGACATTGAGCGGATGATTCTATTCTGAAAAATTCCGGCACCATTTGTTTCTGTGCTTGTCTGAGGGCTGGGACACGGTGTTGGGTTTTGTTGCACGTGCTACCCTCACAGGCCCGGAGTTAATGCAAGCCTTGTTTGGAGCCACTGAAGCAGAAATTTCTCTGCTGCCGAGGACAAAAGCTTCACAGGCCACCTCAGAGGCCGCTTTGGGAAGGCCTTGTCTCTGGCGCTCCCAAAGGAAATGGGAGATAACTGTGAACATGGAGAAGAGCCCCCAGAGCTCCCAGCCCTCCAACACTACCCGAAACATCTGGCCCCACAAGTCTCCTCTGGGGAGGTGCTGGCTTCACCAATCAAAGGTTTTAATTCAATTTGTCTTTTTCTCAGCCTGTTGAGAAAAATCATCCTGAAGCTGCATGTGTTGCTCTGTCTGTGGTGAGAAGTGGGTATTTGCACAGCTCTCTACTCTGTCTCTTCTCTCTTGTGCACTGGGGAGAAGCCCTCTCAGGAAAGACAATCATGTAGCCTGGGTGCAGACCTGAATGTTGAAACCAGATGACACCCAAGTCCTCTTCCTGCTCTGAGGAAGAGAATGGAGGAAGCGGTAGGAAGGATTTATCAAGTACCCTGGATCAGCATGTAGGACTTGGTAAGTCATAATAAGAGTTTTGTCGAACACACAAAAAAACAAATGGATGTTTCAAACAAGCACTGTGCCAGGACCCCCAACATACACACACACAAAGGAATTGAGTGACTTGCCCAAGGCCACTCACAAGTTAAGGTGATGGGGCTCCTGAACTTGAGTCTGGGTCTTTGACTCCAAGTCCAGTGCTCCCTCCCTTGACCACAGCAGCTCTGCCCCCCGACTCTACACTTGGTACCTCTGTCCAGGGATCAGAGCTATGAGGGCAACATCAGCTTCCTAACTTCAGGGCACTAGGGGCTGGGGGAGGCCACCCAGCTCCTTCTGCTCCTTGTCCTGATCCCTGTCCTTGTCCATTTGCCACCATTAACCCCTACCTGGTGGTATGAGGATGAAAGTGGCAAGTGCAAGGGAATGTGCCTTTTCCAGCTTCGGGATTTGGTCCAGGGTTGGAGAGCAGTGGTTCTGGCTCCCAGATGCTTATTTCTCTGCTAAGCTTCAACTAACATGTCAGCTGAGGGCAAGTAGGTGTGGAGGGATAAACTCTGCGTCTGGCTCACAGAGCTTTGGCATATGGATTTGGGGACATGGAATTCCAGTGTTTGTTCACTCCCTCAAACTCATTCATTCATCCATTTACATACTCAGTATAAACTCTAAGTAGGACATGCACCAGGTGCAGGGGTCTAGTGCAAAGGATGCAGGGATGAATGACATGAGCCCTGTTTCTCATAAACTCAGAAATGTGAAATTGCACTGAAAATAACAACTCACATCTACCCTTAAAACTCACAGAATACCTTCGGAACTCCTCTTCAATCTGCAACGTATACTATGTGGTAGGAATTATTACTAAATCCATTTTACACATGAAGAAAATAACAGTTTGGAGTTGGCCAAAATCAGGGAGTGGTTGGGTGTGAACTTGGACCCAATCTTTTTGAGCCCAGGTTTTGCATGAAGTTTCTGCATGTTCCTCTGCCTGCTGTTTTAAGACACAGGGGTCAGCTGACTTTACTAGTGAAGCCACCTAAATTCACTCTGTGTGACTCCTTCAAGTGAGGGAAGGAGTGGCATTGCACCAGCCTCTGGGACAGACTGCTCTGTCTGTGTTCACAGGAGTTCACAGGGGCTGCCAGGGTCCCACTATTTGGGGGTAAAGCAGTGGCTTTCAATCTTGGCTGTGCAGTGGGAGTTTAGAAGCACTCAGGTCTAGGACCCATGCTGGAAATGGTGATGACTTAGTGTGAGATGGAGTCCAGGCAGTGTTTTTTGATTCACATACATTCTGAGCTAGGGTGTTCCTTGGCCCTACTCTAGGAGCTCTGTTTGGGCCTCTTCTGCAGGTGTTCCCTGACTGGCCATGTTGGGGCAGGGAGGTGAGTATTCCAGTGATGGTCTCAGCTAAGGGATTTCATGTGCTGCTGGGTTCCATGCTATAGATTAGGGACTCTTCTGGATGATTGGGTGGACACGAGAAGTTAATTAACATCTAACAAGTTAGTGCCGTGGGAAGTAGGTCTAGTGACTGAAGTTAAAGGTTACCTTCAGTGGGCCAGGAAATTCCTGCAAAATAGTAAAATGCGATGTCACTGCTTTTGTGTATGACATTTATACAGGTGGTGACCCTGTGTCCAGGAAAGGAGGTACAAGGATGAGTAAAACTGGCCCCTCCCTTCGTGGCACTCAGTCTGGAGGGGACATGCACACAGAGATCTACAGAGTGGTCTGTGGACCCCAGACCCTGCTTGCAGGAGCCTGAGAGCGGCACTCCAGAGAGGCCCCCTGATTTAGCTTTGAAAGGTGAATTGGATCTTCCCAGGCCCAACTGTGGGAAGCACTTTCAAAACAGAAGGCACCAGTAAGACCAAAGGCAGGTGGTGCTCAGGAAGGGCCAAGACATCCAGCCTGATCACAGGAGAAACTGGTGAGAATGAGGCTATGCTTGAAGGTTACAGTTTTGCACTTCATTCTAGAGACCAGGGAGAGCTGGGCAAAGACCTCATGCCAGGGAGTGTCCTGGGAAGAACCCTGGGTTTGCAGTGATCCAGTCCAGTGACAGACTAGAGGGAGAGAGAACAATCTGTTGCAGGGTCAGTGCTGGGCAATCACTAGAGATGGGAAAGAGGAGGATGCCCAACCCATTCCCCTGGACAAAGGGGAACAGGATTCTTTATCACAAATGACTGGCCCTCAGCAGCTGGGTACCTGCTAGCTGAAAACATCCATGATCCAGGCAGGGTCCCTCCCTCAGCTCCCTCCATGACTGATGTCCACTGCACCTCAAGTTCCAGCTTCTGGGTTCCCAGTGGAGGTCAATCTGCATTTGAGCATCCTGGGCAGTCATTCCCATGTGTGGGGCCTTAGAGTTTTTTCTTGTTGACCAAATGCTCTGGGCTCCCAGGGCAGAGAACTATTAGGGAAACAAAGGGGAGTCCTTTTAATTAGGTTCTCTGTATCCCTGCAGGGCAAGGGAGGAGAGGAACAAAAGCCCAAGCTGTTCTGGAGATTAGATACAACAGGGGAAAAGTTTAAAACATCTGGGTGTATTTACACCTCCAAAACCATGACTGGAACCCACAGGATTTAGACACAGGAGTGAGTGGAACCTTTCTCTGGGTTTTGTTTGCAGTCTCCCAAGAGCATCCAGTGATGACAGAAAGCCTCAGAGTGACCCTCCTTGCTCTCTGGGGGCATTCACCTGCCCTTCCAGTCAACCCAGGCCTGAGTGGAAAAGGGTCTTATCATTCTCCCAAAGTTACTTTGATCCTGTTGCCCAGGGCACCCTGTTTATACCCAGCGGCGCACTGAAGGCACTGAGGCTGAGCAGAAACTGGCAGAAAGGTAGATCTCCAGCAGGTTTAAGACTTTCAGCTAATAATTATAGTGAACCCCACACCCAACCTCCTGTAATACATAAATAAGTATTCTTACAAAGGAAGGAGAAGAGGGAGAAGCCACTGGCAAACTCAATGAAAGATAGATATCTCTTTCCCGGGGGGGTCTCTGCTTTGCAGGATCTGGCAAAATTCTGGTGTCATTGAGACCCTTTAGAGTGGTTGAATGTCCTTTGCTACAAGTGACATCCTAATATATTTTATACTAATGCTATTAGGAAAAAAATAAGTAAAGAGGGGCAAGATTCTTCTCTTTTGATCAGAAGCTCAGGGCTGATCTTACAGAACAGTTATGTCCAGGCAAGTCCTGCTGCCCCGAGAGCCCCAGAGGACGGGAGCCCCTCTCCTGGCTGATGTCACATTTCTCCCCTATCTAGGAAAGACAGCTTTGCAAAAAGCATTTGGAACAAATTGTGCCATTTGAGAGAAGACAGAGATAGAACAGAAGCCGTCAAGCTGTAATTGCCCTGCTAATTAATGGTTGATCATCTATCCTTTTATGATTCTTGACCCCAGAAGGAAAATTTATTAGTACTTTTAGGGTTTGCACAGCCGTGCTAAATGAGGCGTGTAATGCACTAATTTAGTGCCTTGTTAGCATAAGTAGGGCCTCCCCAGCCCACTCCATTCCCCACCCAAGGCTTTCTCAGGAACTGTGGGGAACTTACCTAGGACAGGCATGGATTATTTGGCTCCAATGACTGAGAGGCCACAGCCAAGATGGGGGCTCGCCCCATCCACCCTGGGGGATTCAAACATTGTATGTGCCTCTCATTTTAATGAGAAGATTTAAATCCTCCAGTCTTCAAGTTGTTTCATACCATTCTCCCCCAATTCCCCAGTTGTCAGAAAACTCAGCCTATGTAGCTCCTTTTCAGCCTTTTGATGCTACCACTCAAACCAAAAACCAAGATCTTAACCCTAAGAGGGAATTTGCTGAGATAACGGAAATTGATGTCCTAGTCGATTCAGATTGTATTTAATATGGTGTTTAGCCCAGACATTTACTTGGCTTAGATGCCAACTCAGTAAATTCCCAGGTTTGCTGTCTATGTTTAAAACCCGCTGTGAGTGCTGGATGCAGTGGCACATGCCTGTAATACCAGCGGCCTGGGAGGCTGAGGCAGGAAGATCGCAAGTTCCAAGCCAGCCTCAGCAGTGTAGCAAGCAACTTAGTGAGACCCTGTCTCTAAATAAAAAATAAATAGGGCTGCAGATGTGGCTTGGTAGTTAAGCGCTCCTTGGGTTCAATCCCCAGTAACACTCCCTACTCGGAATGAAATGAAACCCTGCTGTGCATGCTCTGAGTTCAGGCAGCTCAGGGTCCCAGTTTGAAGGCAGGCAGTGAACTGTGGAGAACCTTGCGGGGCAGGTAGCCATGCTTCTGGTCTGACTTTGCCACCAACTCTCTGGGAACTGCAGAATGGCACGATCCTTTGTGGACCTGTTTCCCCATCTATAAAGGATCTGTAAATCTTCATGCTCAAAGTACCTTTGAGTTTTGGCATCCTGTCATTCAACATGGTGGGAAGACGCAGGCTGGGTGACTTGGCTGCAGCAAAGGCCAATATCAGAAATCTTTAAACAGTCCATATCTTTTGGCAATTCTAATTTTTGGAAACATGATCCAAGGAGAAATTAAACAAATGCATGAAAATAGGGTATTCGTGAGACCACAAAGGATTGGTTAAATAAAATACAGTAAACCTGTATGATGGAGTCCTATGAAACCATTAAAAATAGCAGGAGAGAGAACTGTGGACCTAGAAGAAGGCTCACTGCATTTTGTTATGCAAAAATCCAGGGTTTCCAAATGAGACCTCTTACATGATAACAATTTTGCAAAAAAATATATTTTTAGAAAGGTACTATTGAAAGTTCTAGGAATATCTATACAAAAATGCTGTATCTTTGGGTGGTAAGATTCTGGGAGATGTCTTTCTTTTCTATAGCATTCCATATTTCCAGTATTTACTTATGAGGAATGTGTGTCTCTCTTAGAACCAGAAAACAATTATAGAAATTATTTTTAAAAAAATATTGGTTCCAAATCAATATGTTCTCTTCATGTTTCATTTTTCACACACATGAGATGACAACCAATTACAGGCTCAAAGGGTCAGGCAATGACTTGCTGGCTAGACATTCTCAATGAAGCAGTCAGCTGGAGAGTCATAATAACAACTTTGGATAACTCAAACAGTTTGCCATATATGCAACTGTGGGGGACTTAAATTTATTAAGAGACAAAATGTGTGAAGATCTTCAAAGGATCCAGGCCAGCCCCCATGTCATACAGATGGGAAGGGTCTTGCTCAGATCTGGGAGCTGGTCACAGCATAACCAGGACCAGAACCCTGTGTCAGGACCAAAACTGCAAGGAACCTTCCCTCTCCAGACACCTGTGGAGGAGGAACAGGTCAGAATTCCTTCCCTGGAGCTCTCCAGGTGTGAATTCAGGGGGCTCAGGTGACTTCCTCTAAGTAGAGGTCCTGGGCTGGAATGTGACCTCCCTGGAGGTAGCCTATTGATTCTGTCTGGAGCAGTCACATGGAGACCCAGGGCACCCCTCCCTACACAGTTGCATCTGGGACACCAAGGATTTGAGCCAAGGGTTCTCTTCCTAGAAGCATGACAATGGTGAAAAGTTTGCCTGTGTTCTTTAAAGTGCATTGCTCTTCTGGGGTCGTTCACTCTGAGGAAGGAGAGATGAGCTTGGAAAAGTCAAATTATTGGATTATATGGATATCACTTGCAAGTTTTTTGGAAATTTCAATTGTACTGTTATTCCCTGAGAACCTCCTCGTGGCTGGAGAATTTGTTAGGTCTTTGGATGGGACAGGGAAGGAAGATGGAGATACAGGATAAGAACAGGATGCAACAGATGCTGCCCCTGTCCTCAGGATTTAGAATCTAAAGGGAGCGGGGAGTCACCAGTGGGAACAAGAAACTGGAAATTAAAGCATCTTGTTAGAGCCTGAAAAGGTGTAAGCTGACTACTACCTGGGGATACTCAGGACATTCAGTTTAGTTTGTGGAGAGGAGAGCTGGGGAGTCTTCCTGAGAAGGTGGCATTTGAGAAGGCCTTTGCAAAAAAGGAAGGATTTCAATATTTGAAGGTAGATGAAAGGACATTTGAGGTTGAGGGAAACAGGAAATGACAGCAATGGCTGGGGTCCACTCGGAACTGCTTGGGGTGGGCAGGACCAGGAACAGGAGAGGAACCAGCCTGTGGGAGCTCAGAGCAAGAGAGATGGTGTGTTGGAGAGAGAGGGGATTTTATCTTGAGGAGTCTGCAGACCCGGTAAAGATGTCTGGAATTTTCCTGTAGGTAACAAAGAGACACCATCTGTAGGATTTGAGGTGAGTGGTGCTTTAGGGGATTTTCCTCATGTTGGAAAGGAAAACATTTGAGTTGGAGGCAGTCATTTTAGAAAAAAAGAAATAATGCTGAAAACAGGAAACTCTTAGTCCCCCTCCCTTTTCCAGGTGTGAGGAGAAAGAAGGAGGCCTTCCACTCTGCCTAGACTTTGTGGCCACTCTCACAACTTGCAAGAGAAACTTCTGAGCTGGTTGATCAGCAGTATTAGGAAGAAGCCAGGAGAAGTATGTAGTATCCTTGGAAGCCTCTCCAGGGCAGATGGAGGCCTGATGTCTCCCCACCACCCTCCAGGAGAAGTTTTGTTCCTACTTTAGAGCCATTACCTCAGGGTGGTTCCAAGTCTGGGCTGCAAAGCCACATTTCCAAACTAAGAAGTGCCTCAGGAAATAATAACTCTCTCATAATTTATTAGGGTCAAGAAATTCTTGGTGAGAAAAAAGAAAAGAGGTGAGGCTGAAGTGGGGTGGGGCAGGCAGCAACCCCAGGAGTGGCAGGATGGGCGTTTGGGCACCAGAACTCATGGTGCAAATAGACTTTAAAGACAATATACTAGGATCTCTTTTTTGTTCTTTCCTTCATTGAACTTGGATCCATTCTCTGCAAAATACTGAGGATGAATTAAATAGCTTGCAGGGTCTTTCTCCCCAGGTGATTTGATGCTTGCTGTAAACCAGCGTTCTCCTTTGGGGCCTGGATGATGCTGTGTGCCTCACCCTCCCCAAGTGAAAATAGAATCAATTTGGTTTCCAGGCTGAGGATTAATGATGAGAGGACATCAGGAAACTTTCCATGGAGGACACCACTGGGCCCAGTGACCTTCTTGCTTACTGTCTGTACTCTGGAGACCTCGACAGACAATGGCAGAAGCATGCACATCATCCTAGGATACCCTCCCACAGAGCCCAGCATGGAGTCAGCCACCTTTATAAACACACACACACACACACACACACACACACACACGTGCTCTTGGTGTCTGCCAAGAGTGAATTCCCTTGACTATCATAGATCTGAGGTGGGCCTTGTCCCTGTCCCTGGTAAACTTCTGTACATCCCCTGCATCCCTTCCAAGGTGGCTACTAGTCTCTGCCAGCAGATGGCGCCCGGAGCTCTCAGACAACCGCCCAAGCCTCAGGCCTGAACTTCTGGCCTCCCCGACTCCCTCCCTTGGAATGGGATAATTTGGGAGTCATCTGTGGGAGGGCTGCCAAGGCCTTAAATTTACTACTTGGAGCTTGGATAATCTTCCCCAGACAGAGCACTGGAGGGGAGAGAGGATGAAGGAAGGGGGGCAGAGTCTCCAGGGGCAGATCTGGTCAGGGCCAGGACAGATCCAGCTTGGGCAGCCAGAGAAGTCCTCATGGCAAGGCCATGCCCTTAGGGGTGTCTGGAGCAAGTGTGGGTCACACCCTGGAAGGGGAAATGCTTTCACTGGTATGAAAACCGGGGAGACCAAAGGGATTCTCTGACATGAAGCCAACAGGGGCTTCCAGATCCTGACCATCCCTCCCACTGCCGTCTCTGGTTCCTCCTCTACCCCCAGCATCAGTTCCACCTGCTGTGGGATGCCATCCCTGACCTGCATGCCTCCTGTCAGAATTCATCACTAATTTTTGTTTTTGTTTTAGTTTTTTATTCTGGAATTTTCCAAACAAACGAAAGTCGAGAATATAACAAACCCCTTTGTTATCTATCACCAGCTTTGATAACTATAATAATAATAATCAGTGTTTTGCCAGACTTTTCAACTTTCCTCAGCTTTTTTTTTCTGGAATACTTTATGGCAAATCCCAGACATTATATCACCTCACGGCAGAACACTTGAGATGACTTTTTGTCCCCTTAGAGTATATTAAAACCACCCAGACATCAGCATGCATCTCTGCCTGATAAGGTCTGCTTTCTCTTTAACATAATCACCTGCCATTATCATATCTCACATTTACAATCACTCTTACTATCACCTGGAGCCTCAGGGCCCTTGGCTCCCTCTGGCATCTATCATAGTTCACCCAGTGTGGGAGACACTAGCATAAGTGTGGGTAACCCCCACTCCACCATGGTTGCCTCCAGAGCAGGGACCAGACCCCAATTATCCTGAAATTCTCAGGGACCCAGAACAGCACCTGCTCAGAGTCCTGGAGAGTTAAAGCACGACTAAGAACAACACTCCAGGAAGTTACCTTTACGGTCATCATGAGACCCCAGGGAAAAATTCCACCAGATGAACTTGTGAGGTCAAAGGAGAAAATCCCTCTTAGGTGGGTGTCACAAGACTCGTCCTTTTCTCTTGAGGTAGATAAGAGACGCACGTAGACAGACTCTTGTCTCATGACTCCAGGAGCAGTGGAGACAGGGAATGCAAAAAATGTGGTGGTGCCAGCCGCAGAGAGGTCTGGAAATGCCTTCTTAATTGAGCCTTTCTGGGAGCTGCACAGGCTGGCTGGAGGAGGGATGGAGAGAGAGGACAGTGGGTGGAAGAGCCAGGAGGGATGACAGGACAGACCCTGGTGCTTTGATCCTGCCTCTTCTGTGATGAACTTAGGAAGCCCAATGGCAGAACCATCAGTTCTTCCTGTAAAATTGTTATTTCAACAATGCCCATCAAGGAAGAGACTGTTCTGTCCTTGAACAGTTCTGTCCCCAGGGAAGTCTTTGCTCCCTGAAGCCCAAGTCTATTTTTCTGCAGATTTTTACCCACAAGGGCCACCTTGAACATATTTACTTGCTTTACAGGAAATATGTGTGGTAGGAATGAAGCTTGGAAACTTATGCAGAACACTTATTGAAGACTGAACATCTTACGTACATCAAACCCCAGATATTGCTGCTGTAGATGTCACAGTTCTTATGTGGCAGGTGTGAAAAGGGGGCTCAGAGAAGTGCTTAGCTTGCCCAGGACACACACTCCACTTGGCTCTGATCTAACCTATCTTTTGGTTTCCCTTAGACAGCAAGAGCTGGGTTCTTCTCCTCAAGCCCTCTTGTCTCCAGGCTATATACTGATGTCTTCCTGGCAGCCCATCCTGCCCAGCTTCTGGGATGCCCTCAGGTTGGCCTGAAGCCCTGAATAGTGAGGTCCAAGACAGGGATCTGAGTGTCCTTGTTTTGCTGGAAAAGCATTATGTGCCAGCCAGCAACTGGTGTACTTCATCTTTTGCTTGAAGAAATAACATGTGCTTGTGACCCCTTGATCCCTGGACTCTTGGGAGGGCTCTGGGTAACAGGAGCAGCATAGACTGAGCCAGAAGGATATCAGGACCATCAGTCAAACCCTGAGACCAGATTTAAGAGTACTCTCTGCATCTACAGCTCTCCTGTTCCCAGGCCTCCACTCTTCCCAGTGACCCAGATGCTTGGAATAGGATGCTTCATGCTTTTAATTAAATTTTATTTATTCTTTTGTCAGTGGGTAATACTTTTACATTCTCATGGCTTGAAGTTTTAAAAGTACCAAAGGTATAAAGTAGAAATTCTCTTCTCAATTCCTTGCTCCTTCCACCAGTTCCCCCTCTCCTAGTAACCGGTGTTACCTGCTCCTGGTGCACCCATTCAGTTGTGTTCACTGAGAATACAGGTAAGCTGTATACGGGCATCCCTACTCCCTGTTTTTATACAAATGTCAGACTATTATATTCACTGTTCATGATCCTCAAATACACCCCGTTTTTTGTTACCATATATCTTCAAGTTCATGACCAGGGTTAAAATTTACCCTCTATATGCCAGTGGTCCAAACCTGAACCCTAGTCTTTGCACCCAGTGCAAAACAATGAAGCTTTCAGTCCATGTTTATGAAACAAATAATCTCCGCATAGATATTAAGAGATGACTGCAGGCCCTTTTTGGTTTACATTTCCCACATACATTTTCCAGGAAGTCAAGACTTTACACTGCTCTTGTGGGTATGTAAACCCTACTTTACAAAGAAAAGGAATCATCCAGAGATGGAAATGATTTATTCAAACTAAGTTGCAAACCTGTTTCAGCTCCTTTGGTTTTGTGCTTTGGAATTGAGCCTCTGGGTGCGGGTCAAGGACGTGGCTGAATTTCTCAATAGTCATTTCGATATACATAGAGGTGCTCGGGAGGAGCCACATATGGCTCTATAGTGGGACTCAGGCCTCCCTCCACCTTGAACGGAAGATGGAACCTGCACCAAATCACTTTTTTCACCTTTCTTTCAGCTTCCCTGGCTGCAAAGCAGTGATAATTCAACTTGCTCTTAGGTTCTTAAGTGCTCCACTGTATTAAATACCTAGCATTAAACAGTACAAAAAATATATTAAAAAATACCAACTTGTAAAGTGCTAGAAATGACACTCTGTCTTTGCCTAAGTATATTATGAGAAATGGGGAAGCTGGTCTCTGGGGGACTGTCTGCTGAGCCCAGGAGTCTAGGGACCTTCCATGATGTATGTGCAATCACCAGATTATACTGGAGAAAAGATCTAAAACAGACATAGTTTTAGAGCATTCATGATAAATGGTTCTTAACAAATTGAAGCTTATTATTTCTCTCCCTCATATTCTCAAAGAAGTCTCTGCTTTTAAGCATGTTCCATTCCTGGAAACTTCATCGTAAAGAGAAATTCTACCCTGATTCTATGGCTCAGGGTCTCTCTTCAAACATATTCAGTCTCCTGAGAGAACTGAATGGAAGAATGTGACGGGAAGGAGGGGGAGGTATTTTTAGATCACGTCAAATGAAAGAGGCAGAAACTGAAGCCTGCTTAAAATGATGCTCTATAATGAGAATGTGGATTAATGTAATGAACAATTGGTGCGTTTATTGAATTGTGTAGCTGGCCACTGGAAAAAAAAAAAAAAAAAAAAAAGAACGGTAAAGGTCTCCTTGAGACTGACACATAGCACTGAGCTGAGTGCTCCTAGAGGGTTCAGAAAACGGTCCCCATCACAGAGCTCATGGTACTACCCAAAGCTTTCTCCTCCCTTCACCTGGGCCCTTCTTAAACCCTGCACACCTCCATCCAGTGTAAGGAACAACTGCCACTGACAACTTCCCTGTGCCTCGGTTTCCTCCACAGGAAGGTGGCTTGTAGTCATTTCTCCTCGAAGGAGAAGGGGTAAAACATCAGGAAGAGCTGGACACAGTGGTACATACCTATAATCCCAATGACTTAGGAGGCTGAAGCTGGAGGATCACAAGGTTGAGGCCAGCATGGACAACTTAGTGAGATCCCATCTCAAAATAAAAAGTGCTGGGGGATATGGCTCAGTGGTAGAGCACTCCTGGGCTCAATCTCCAGTACCTCCAAAAAATAAAAATAAAAATAAAAATAAAAATAAAAAAATAAATAAATAATAAAAATCAGGAATGGCCTTTGGGTCTCTTGAAAAGAAAGAAATGCACAGTCACCAAATGGTGTAGAGCCTGGGAATCAACAGGCCTCCTCTCTAAACCTGAAGACCCAGGAAAAACAGAAGCCAGCTCATCAGGAAGTTATCTGGTCAACACAAGGCCAAGTCAGTTTGCTGTGCATTCCATGTCTATGATTTCAAATATCAAATTTAAACATTTAAGGCTTTGCTTTTTGAGCCAATAGGTGGCTTTTGCTCCCAACTGAACAAATCAAGGAAAAGCAATGAATTCTTTGCCTGCAGTAGGGAGTGCATCCAAATGTGGGCAGGGGCCTAGAACAAAACCACTGGAGCCTGCCAGGAAGGAGCTGTTCTCTGGTCCCAGACCTGGCAGCAAGCTCCAGATGGGCGTGTTTGGAGTTGGACTTGGGTCCTCTGTGGGTGAGCTGGCATATTTCTCTCTAGGGAAAGTACCAGAGAGGCTGGCTCAGAGAAGCTGGCCTGGCATTCATACTCAGGAGAGAGTGATCTGGAGATAGCATCTCTCCCCACCAACTTGGCAGGAGTCTGGGCCTGTGTGAGGAGGTGAGGAGTTCTCCTGGATCAGGTGAACAGCAACAACACCTCCTTGCCTTCCTGCAGAGGAAAGCTACTGGTCAAAGGAGATGAGGACCCAGCTGCACACCCATTCATTGCTTCTCTCAAGACAGGTGGGCAATGTGGCAGCCTCTATTTGTTGTTGACTCAATATCCACTACCCGTTTCTCCCTTAATGATAGATGCTGATCATATTGAGAGTGATGACAAGGCTACATTCCCAACCATCCTTGCAGCTGGCTGGCAAAAATCATCAGGTGGTCTTAAAGGGAGCAGAATTAATAGGGAGGCATCACATCCACACTTGCCCTTCCAAATCTTCCTCTCTGGAGGTTTCTGGGATGGCTAGGACTTAAGAGGATGTATCGGTCCACGCTGTGATAGGACCAATGGGAAAGTCTGGTTCTAGGGCTGATTGATGATTTTGTGGACTGCAGCCTATCTGCAGACGTCATTTTAGATGTGCAAATAAACCTCCAATTTGGCGAAGCTGTGACTAGGACTGTGTTTCGACTAGCCAAACAGATTTTCTAACTGGGACAAACTGGGAAATAAATGAGCTCTGGGGTCACTGGAGATACGCTAGGGCAGCTGTGGGGGGAGGAGGAGGGAGCTGGTTGGGGGAGGGCTGCTAAGAGTAGGATGGAATTGTAAACCAGAAGTCCGCAGTATTTGGCTTTGGCAACCTATGCTGTTCTGTGCACATGCAGACTCTCTGTGAGGAGTTTCACCCTCAACACCTCCCCTCTGCCTTTCCACCCACGGATCCTGAGAGACGTGACAGTTCGTGTGCCGCTCTCCTCCGCACTGAAGGCAGGGAGCCGCTGTGCTGCCGACCTGGGAGTGCTCGCCTGATCCAATGAGTTAAATAGTTTTAGTCTTAGTCTTAAAACAACAGGCTTAAAGGAGAGAGATAGTCATCATAAATTAGGGGTCAATTTGAGCCCACTGCCTCTGAAAATCACAGGTGCTGATGCAGAAGGTGCTTCGGAGCCTTGGGGAGGAGGTGGCTTCCCCCGCAGCTTCGGTTGCAGCGTGACCGGCCTTTGGACCCATAGGGGGCACTAAGGAACTACCGGATTTGTTTCCTTTCCCGCGGAGGTCGCTGCTGAGCCCTCCAGCCGCCCCTGGCCAAGGGCAGAGGAAGGGACGGTGCCGGGGCTGGGACAAGGGCTAGCTTAAAATCGGTGGGAATGAAATCCTCGCCCTTCCCGGTTCTGCTTAAAGATCTAAAATGCTGCTTAAAGATCTAAAATGCAGAGCATCTGGTTTGAAAGTTCAGAAGACAATGTCCCTGTCCCACTCTCCCATCACGTAATGAGAGCTGGACCTTTCAGTCGCTGGATATTAGACTAGGCAGGGTGATCGGGGACCAGCCGATCCTCATCACTTGTTTAGCATATGGGGAAACCGGAGGCAGAACGTGAGGGATCCAGAGCAACGCAGGGCGTTAGCGGCAGCGCCCGAGAAGAATCCGCCCCTCGGATTTCAGTCTAGTGCTCTTTCCACCACACCCACCGCCCTGGCCACATTTGTTTTCTTTTCCGGCCCCTGGGGAACTCTGGCAGGGCTGGGGGTCTGATGTGAACTGGAATCTGTTCAATTTCACCTCTCATTGCTCCCACCAGCTCGCCGGCTCTGGCTGACGGGAGGCAATTAGAACCAGACATCCCATAAGGGCATTCCAGGGAGATCTCTTAAAATTCCACAGCAGCTGGGGACTTGCCTTTTCCTGCAGGGATCATCTGGTGTGTAAATACCTAGTTGTGTAAGACACAGGGTGGGGGGTGGGGGACGTGCTTCCACACACAGTCTCTCTCTTAGTACACATTCACCCACAGAGAGAAAAACAGAAATATTCAACAATGGTTCTTTTCCTTTCTACCTCCCAAAGAGGGAAGTTAGGAATTTACAGGACACCACTGGGAACATCTAATAGCTTGCTTACAGGGATGAGCTCTGTATTTGTATTGGGCAGTGGGTGGCAGGGAAGGGAACAGAACATTGCCGGTTTTCTTGCCCCGCCCCCTGCAGATGGTTCCCCCTATGTGCTGGGTTCTGGGGAGACAGTCAATGGGTGTTGGTGACCAGGTTAGCTAATACACAATCACAGGACCCCAGCTGAAATATGTTGCCTCCCTTTACCTGTGGGAATGCCAAGGCTATATAAGGAATGCCAAGGTAAGACCACTGACCTTGACTCACCTGCCTTGTGATTCCTGGTGACTGCAACATCTGAAATTGAACAGCAGACCCTGCATCATGAGCTGCTGGGAGCCCTCTCTGTTTCTCAGAGCTCTCATTTCACAGTGGTCACCAGCGTACCTATCTTTGGTTAACAACGTGTTACTATATAAGTAGACCCAGAAAAGCTTAACTTAGCTGTCACTTGAAAACAACCAAGGCATTCTGAAGGCAAATTGGCAAAACTGGAACCTGAGTGAGCACCTTCCTACTGGATTTGTGGGAGGCTGGAGAAGGTGGAAGAGACATCCTTCTGACATGTCTACATAGCCCATAGGTTGCAGAGCTTGGGATCAAGACCACGTCTTCTGTTTCCTAGCCTGAGATGTTTTCGACACCATCACACCTCCACTTGACGTTCCTCCCTTCTTGGCTTAATATCCCATTTATAAATAGGGATGGACCAATTTTTAAAAATTAAATCAGCTCACGATTTCCATGATTTTTATTAGACATGTCCAGTAACTCTGACTACCTTTTAAAAATGTGTCTGGGCTTGGTGGTTAATTGACGATTAATCACCAATCCATGTATTATGTGATTTCATGTTACCAGTTGACTTTCCCTCCTGTGCTTTCCATTTCCACATCTCTGCTTGCTGGTATCCTTCAGATCTCTGTCTGAGCCCCAGATGTGGCAGTCTTTACTAGACTGACACTCAGGAAGAGAAGAATGAATTCACCAGGTCATTTTGCTGGTGATTTTTGTGTTTGGAAGAGAGAATGCATTCATTTATTTACTCCTTCAACACCAAACGCTTGCTGATACTGAGAATTGTGCAAGGTGCTGGAAAGAGGCTTTGGGAATAGAGGGACAGAGAACTTGGGCTTGCGGAATTTCCTTTGGTACAGGAAGAGAGCAGCGCATGCCTATGAGTAGACTACTTCTAAGATCTAGAAGAAGCCCTACAAAGGGAAGAAAAGGTGAAGCCAGTGCAGGGGAGAGGAAGTCACTTCTGTTGAGAGTGGGTGGGGGAGCAGTCAGGGAAGAGTTCCTGTTCCTGGAAGTAGTGGAATTGAAACTGTGGAGAAGGATGGTGGGCTCCTGACCTGCAGAGGTGAGGGAGGAGGGAAGGTTCCGATCATTCTAGACATGGGATGATGGGCAGGAGGGAGAGTAATGGTTTGTTAGCTAAGGAGAGGGTTAGTTTCGCTGGTTATACTGGTCAGTTGGGGTCACCACTTGGATGGTCCCAGTTGTCATGTAGAGTTTAGGTATCAGGCATGAGAAGGCTGCCCTGACTTTCCCAGTGAACAAGTTGTGTAGACAGACCTGCTACCCTCAAGAAAGGTGAGTGGCAGCAGTTTGTGCAGGGAGCAGGGCTATACAAGTGACCATAGCAATATGTGACCAGGTCACCTACTCAGCCTCTCTCTATTGTATGTCACACACGGTTCTGTCCCTCCCATTCCTTTAGCATGAATCCAAGTGCCCTGAAAGAGACCTGCAGTGTCCTCTGTTTGAATGGGCATAAATCCGTGATGACCCCTAGGCAGAATTCAAAACCTTGCTCTGTTGGAGGGAGCTCTATTTTTCCTTTCTATAAAACTGGAGAACTTTGAAGAAACCTCCAAGGTCATCAATTCCAACATCTACTTGATGCTTAGATTTCCTCCATTGCTCTTCTGCTGGACGGTTGTCTATTCTATGCTTAAATATTTGCAGTGATGGAGAACTCACCTCTTCAAGAGGCAGTGCATGCACTGGTGAGTCATCAGGATGGATTGGGACAGAGCCTGCACCACCCTTGCTGGTTAAAACTGTAAAAAGACACCTACCTGTTTGTGCTGACAGCATCAAAAGAGGAAGATTCCCTACTCCACAGCATGTGAGCTTCCCAGAAGGTCTCTGGAGTAAAAATCTGGTATTAATGACTCTGGTTTGAGCAGCACTTTACAGTTTGCAAAGAGCTTTCTCACGCTTTATTCGTCTCATGACCACAACACTGTGTTACTACTTTTCCATTTTATGTCTCAGGGAACAGTCCCTGGGAAGACTTGCCCCAGGATGAACACTGACAAGATCAATGCCAGGATCCTGGTCTCATTTCTTCTGGTTCCAGATCCTGGACTTCACAAACCAGCTAAGGAGGGAGGGAGTCCCTAAACACCAGCCTGGAGATACTGTTTCCTTTCATTTAAAACCACATGATGGGCCCACCACAGCAGCACAAGCCTGTAACCCCAGCAACTGAGAGGCTGCGGCAGGAAGATCGAATGTTCAAAGCCAGCCTCAGCAGATTAGCAAGGCATTTAGCAACTCAGTGAGACCTTGTCTCTAAATAAAATATTTGAGAAAAGGACTGGGGATGTGGCTCAGTGGTTAAGCACCCCTCGTTTCAATCCCTCATGCCAAAAAACAAAACAAAACAAACAATATCATGGGTATAAAATTAATTCAATCCAAGGGGCAGGATGGCGGTGTGCTTGTGTGTGCACATGTGCAAACGTGAGCATGCACGTGACCACAGGGTACTTTATGTTAAGCAGAAATGCATGGCCAACAGCTTTTCTCTTCCTGTTTCTCTCCCAGGAGTACAGCCATGGCCCTGGTCTCAGAGTTAGCTGCAGGGGTAGAATCACAGTGCACCCAGGTACACCTTATTTGTTGACCAGTGGAGCTAGTGTGCCAGTAGGGGCAGGAAAACTACTGACCTCCTCATTGGTAGGATGATTAATACTGAGAGGCGTTGTCCTTCAGGTTCTTTGCCAGTGTCTCCGGTGACAGAGCTTTCAAACACCTCTAATCAAACATCACTAATCCCCATGAAAGCATTTGTTATTGCCATCCTTTGAGTTCTCTGTTGTAACCTTTTTATCCAGGGCTTTGTGCATCTGAGTTTCTTCATTTGTGAACCAGGCATAGGTGGGGGGTAATCATAGAGGCACTGAACCCACCAGTTGTCCTAAAAGTCATGCCCAGGTCTAAAACAGGGAGAATTAAACATCACTTGTGGTCTCCAAATTGGCAGGGGTGGCTGAGGTGTAGTGGTGAAGGGGTGCAGGCAGACCTGGGGCAGCAGGCTTTGTTACCCTGACACTCTGTGTCTCCCTGGGAGTTTGTGGTCCCAAGTCAAGTAAGCTCTGGGCCAGAGTCAAGAGGCTGAGAAGGGTCTCTTTGGGCCACCTGGCTCAGGAAGACTCTGAGGAACTGAGATTCCAGAGTCAATATAGGAAAGAAAGTGAGTTCTCTGGTCCCCTGGCTGAGGGAAGGCTGAGCTAAGGATAGTGTGACCTTTGAGAATGGGAGGGAAGAGAAGAAAGGGCATCTTGCGTCAAGTAGTCCATGTGAAAGCTGTCAGGGCCATCGCACGAGATTCCTCTGCTTAGCTAATGGTAACCTGACTTGGGATGGACTTGCTCAACATGGCTCTGACAAGTGGTGACAAAGCTGACCTCTAGAATGAAACCTCTGCATGATGTTCAGATGGCGATGAGGAGAGGACTAGAGGGAACTAAAGAAGGTTCCGAGGACCTTATACTCTAGTCTCCTACAGTGAGGAGGACGGGGTGATGGAGAGCAGAAGTCCCCTCTCAGAGCCTGTGCAGTTGTGTAGACTGGGAGACCAACAAGGTCACTCTGCTCTGGGATGCCCTGTGGTTCCAACAGAATGCAGCGGAAGACTCCCTGCGGAGCTTTGGGGAAAACTACAACATGAAACTACTGGAAAACAAGCATTCCCAGTTTCAGATACAAAGCTTCAGGATGGCAAGATAGACCAAAAAGAATACTGTACTGAAGACAAAAGCCAGCCAAGGCTGGGCTTATGGACAGGGTGGGGCTGGTGATGGAGAGAGAAGGTCAACCCATTCGTGAATGCTGGAGGAAGGGATAGTAGGAATCCATGAGGTGCTGTCCTAGAGGGCACCCACCCAAGGATGTGTAAACAAAGGACGTGGGTTCAAGTTGGTCCTAACCACTTACCAGCTGGATGACCCTGAATGGTCACAACACCTATTAAACACTCAGTTTCCTCAATTGTAAAATGAGAAGAGTGCTCCTTACCTTCCAGGGTGGTTGGGAGTTAAATGACATGGAAAATGTGGAAATACCTAACAGAATTCATTCATTCCAGTGTTGGCTGGTTAATTCATCCATTCAGCAAGCTTGTGCTCCGTACCTGGTATATGCCTGGAAAATAGTAGGCACTCGATCAGTGTATTAAAAAAAAATTAAGTAGGGATAGAAAATGAATTCCAATTGTACGCCTTTGAAGTCTGGAATAATCCATAAGTATTAAAGAAGTTGGTAAATGGAACCATCAAAAAGATCAATGTGTTGTTTGTTATTCATCGTTTTGGGAAGAGGTTGATGGAGAGATCTAAGCTCTTCGCTGAACACTGCTACTGGCAAGATTAAATGGAGGGGAGATTTGGACAGATGTCATCCAGAGACACATAATGGCTCTCCTTCAGTGAAGAAGAAAGGCAGAGGCCCAGGATTTCACAGCCTGAGCATGGGCTATTGAAAGCAGCTCTGTAACACTTCTTCCCCTAGGATAGGGGCCTTGGGGTCCTACTACCCTGGCCAGAACACTGGACACAGAAGGCTCCTCTAAAGAGGTTTTAGCCCATTTCTTCCTCCGTTTGGGATCCTTAGATTTTTAGGGCATCCATGAATATTGCAGTACAGATTTGTGACCTATTTTAAAAATTTCAAACATCCTGTAAGAAATCACGTGTCCCCACAATGAGGTTTTATTTGGCTAGAATAATATCAACCAGTCGTGTTGATCAGAGGCTCTGGTATGTGCTTTGATCAATAAAGAAGGGAAGTAAAATAAAGGCTGCTGCTTAATAAGTTCAGTGTGTTTAGAAGTCAAAATTCTTTCAAACACAGGGCATAGAGCAGTTAAGGATATAATTTTTAAAAATTGAAAACATTGATAACCACCAGTTCAATCCAATCCTCTTATTTTCCAGTGAAAGAATCAGAGGTCAGAGAAGCAAAGAAAGTTGGCCAAGATTACAGAGCTGGTCAGTGGCAATGCCAGATCTAGATCCCAGGTCACCAGCCCCTGGGCTGCTACTGCATCTCAGGGTTCTTGAGCATCTGAAATCTGCAAGTCACCTCCTGCTGTCACTGCCAAGGCGTCAAAGGAAAAAGATGCTCTGCAGCTTTTCCTTGGGCTTCTCCTCATCTGAGTCCAGCCACCTGATGTGCTATTGGTTCCCTCTGGTTTGTCTGATGGAATTTCCCAAGGCAAGGAGAAGACAGACAGACAGGAACGCCCTGGGAGGTTCTTGCAGGAGATGAACATCCTCTTTTTATCTTCAAAGCAAATGCTCAGGAAAGGAGACTGCAATGCTTCCCAGAATTCAGGCTGAAGCAAAACACAGATGACATATCAGACTGGCATCTCAGCCAGGAGATGGGAGACACAATCACCAGGGGTCGCTGAGGAAGTTGCTTATCAGAAAACAAGGTGGGGGTTACCTAAGAAATGTCTCCTGTCTGAGAAGGAGGCCCAGGGACGAATCTAGGTTTTCCTACAGGGAATTATACACAAGGACCCAAAGTTGTGAGCTGTTGAAGAAAAGTGTTTAGTTGAAATTGATAACCTTGAGAAAAAGGTTATTAATAAATAGCAGGGCACATTTTAACTTTTCAGTAGGTATAAGAACCCGGGAATTGGGTAGGATGGATTCAAGTTCACAGTGGCCAAATGGCCATATATTTTCATTTGGGAAATGAGATGTTTCATGCAGTAACTTCTAATGAGCATATTTGGAAAGCATGATTACGCTTTCTGTTTGGGAGACTTGTAATATAATAAAATATCCAGTTGGGATCCCTTCGGGCTGTTCTTCTCTCTAGTTTCCCCAGAGCTGAGATTCCATCCTGGCCCTGCGTTCTTCCCCTGAAGCCGATGTACTCTGATTCCAACTGAGCGAGCTTCATAGTCTCACATAACTTTTGACTAGAAGTATGTGAACTAAAAAAAATCACACAGTCCCACTTTTTGGAGCTTCTCATTCATTTGGAAACCTAAAGGGCTGTTCAAACCCAGACATCATGCTCAGATGTCCTCAGCCCTCACCCCACACCCTCTGTCAACCCCCGATGGCAAGCTGGATGTTGGGGTGGACCTGGCAGGAGCAGGGCCGTGGGCATGCCCCTCACCCCAGGTGAGGGAGGGCCAGACTGCTCAGCACTTAGTAGGGCAATTAGAAAGTAGGGAGTTCTTTCTCACAATAACGAGGGACTTTTAATTATTTTCAACAAATATTTAATAACAGAAAATGTTTGCTACTAAACTACAGATACAAAAATAGTCTTTTTAGTAGGAAATAGTGTTCTCTGAATGAATACTTGTGTGCCAGAAACCCAGGGCTCAGCACAACACTGTCTTCTCTGCCCATAAACAGTCCATTGTCAAGTCCTGTAGGACCCTACTGCCTCTTGAGTCTGTCTGCTTCTCTGTGTCTACCACTGTCATTTAAGGCAGTCACCATCCATCCTGACTATCACCTCCTGACTAGTTGCCTGTATCCACTCTTGCCCACTCCATGTGGTAGCCACCTGGATCTTTCAGAAAAATAAATCTGATTATGTCACCTCTGCTAGCTTTAAATCCCACAGGGGCATCCTATTCCTGTTCTTAGAGTCAAAATCTTTCCATGTGCCCTGTTAGACGCTGCATGGCTTGGCATCACCCCATTTCCTGGACCCTTTTTACTCCAGCCATGCTGCTTTTCTTTCATTTTCTTATACTCCCTCTGGCACCTCCTACCACAGGGCCTTTGCATGTACTGCTCTCACCAACAATTATCTTTCTTTCCCCCATTAACATGGTTAAAACTTACCTGTCCTTTACTTATCAACCTACTTGTAACTCCCCAGGGAAAAAAAGCTTTCTCCACACCTGGTCTACATTAAAGTCTCTCCACATTCTTTTTTTGATACATCAGAATCGTACATAATGGTGGGTACATCAAACTCTCCATTTACAGGTATTTAGAGCTCTGTGCACATCACCTTTATAACCCTAAAGATAATTCAGTTTTAATTTTGTATGCGATTATTTGATCAATGTCTAACTCCACATTGACAGTGAGCTTCTGAGGAGAAGAAAATAAAAATGACTGTCACATAGGAGTAACAGACCTACTGGACAGAATGAAGGGATGACTTCATGCTTGGCTCACAGTAGGTCCCCATTAGAGTAGCTGAATGGAAATGGGAAGAAGAGAGGTGTTAGGAGTCAGGAGAGTGGGTTCTGGCCCTGCCTCTCCACTGTCCCGCTCCAGGCCTCTGTCTCAGGCAAGGCCTGTCCCTCTCGAGACACAGCTCTCCCACCCACGGTGTGGGGTTGATCTGGTGTACCGTGCTGTGTGGGGCCTGAAGGGTCTGAAGTTGGATCCTTGCTCCACCACCTTCTGGCTGTTTGACTTCGATCCTGATGTTCTCTTGTCTGAAATATGTTTAGTGTCTCTCCAAGTTCTCAAGGTTTAGAGATCTGTACGGGTCTGAGCCAAGTTGGTGGCAATGGACTGGAGAAGATGGATGGAGGGCACAGTTCCTACCAGGTGATGAGGTGAAGTGAAACAATGGTTCTGAAAATTTGGCCCCAGGACCAGCAGTCTCAACAACACTTGGAAACTGTTAGAAATATAAATCTCTAGTCAGATCCCAGTGGACTGAGTCAGAAACTACCAGGGTGGGTCCCAAGAAACTGTTTTGTATTTGTTTATTTGTTTATCTTGTGGTACTGGGGATCAAAACCAGGGCCTTGCACATGCTAGGCAAGGGCTCTGTCACTGAGCTACATCTCCAGCCTTGGAAACTGCATCTCAAGGTGCCCTTCAGGAGATTCAGATGCATGCTGGAGTTTGATTAGAGGTGAGGGAGAGGGATGCCTCCAGGGCAGAGGACATGTGCTGGAAGGCGTGTGCAGCCACATGGAACTATCAAAGAGCATGACTTCCCTGTCTCCTAAAACTACCAACCCCAGACCTACAGGAGCTGTCTGTAAGGCACAGGGGTGGGGGTAGGGGGCTTGATGTAGGTCATCTGTAGACAGAAGACCCATCTTTATAAGGGACGTTTAGAAAATTACAATCAGAGAGAAACTCACACGCTGATTTCATGAGATGTCCCAACACAGCTTGAAACAGGACAAGGTCCTGGGAAAAGGGACCAACTCATGCACCTGTGTGCTGAAACATCTGGCCATCCCAGACGCATGGAGTCAAACAGCACTGAAGAGACTTCACTGTTTCCTTTCTCCGGAAACATTCAGAACTTGAGTGATCCATTTGTGCCTGAGAGATCCCTCTCCTAATAAGGACCCCACGTAGGCCCTGTGCAGCCTCAGGAATGCTTTCTCTTTTTGCCAAAATAATCACAAAGTTGAGAAGGTAGGACCTGGAGGAGATATGCAAACAACCCCACCCACATCCAGCCAGGTTTCGCACAACAGACCCAACATCTGGCTTCTCCTCTGTGTCATCACCATCGGCCAATGAGACCAGGGAGTCATTGTGATTCCCCAGACCTGGAAACACAATTAACTCTTCCCCCACACTGTACAGATTGATGTTTTGTATGTGCTTTAGCCACATTCTTTTTGTGTTTGCTAGCTTTACACAATGTGTGTGTGTGTGTGTGTGTGTGTGTGTGTTGACAACAGTTATCTGTTGTTTTTTTAATACTCGTTTGCACATGGCAAAGTTTTTTTCAAGGCATGATACTATCTTCCTGGTCATCATCATTATAATTATTTAAAAGCTAATGTTCAGTGGGAGTGATCTCTGGAAGATGAGGTTAGAGCAGTATATTCATTTATTTGTACATTTAATAAATATTTACTGAGCATCTGATGTGCGTCAGGCATTGTTCTGGGAACTGGAATACAGCAGGAAAGGTCTAGCCCTCATGGATCTCATAAGACACTGGGGAAGATAAGCTATAAAAATGATTAGATGAGCATATAGGACATCAGGCTGCTCTATGTTCTCTGATAAAAAAAAAAATGAAGTAAAAGAAAAGGTGAGCTAAGTTCAGGGGGCGAGTGCCGCTTTACATCAGCAAGTGAGAAGCCATAGTACTGAGGAACTTAAAGGAAGCAAGGTGGACGGTCCTGCAAGATCCAGGGAAGAGCATGAACGTAGAGGGAATGGCAGGGCCCAGGGTCTGAGATGGGAGTTTACACCCAGGGTGGCCTGGGTGGAGTTGATATGGGTTCAGGGAGGTAAGAGAAAAGCCACAGAGAGGAGGACTTTGTCAGACACTCACATAAATCGCCTTCTACTGTGAGCAAGGTTGCAAGTGTGGATTTTGCACATAGGGGTTTTAGGGCCTGATTTCCAGGTTTTAACAGAAGCTATTTGGAAGGAGTAGTAACAGGGCAGGAGAGGAAGCTGTGAAACCAGTAGGGAGGCTCTTGGAATAATCCACATGGGAGGTCAGGAGGCTCATTCAGGGCTGGGACAGAGAAGGTAGGGAGCAGAGAGGCCAAGGAGAGAGAGTAGGATTGACTGTAGGTGACTCTGCATTTTTGACCTGTGCAACTGGGATTGTCTTTAACTGAGATGAGGAAGACTGAGGAGCACTGAGGAAAGGACCTTTGGGAGCTCGGTCTGGGAACTTGAACTTGGGAAGTCAATAATACAGGCCAAGGCTAGAATTTGGAAAGACATGTTAATACGTTTTTAGTTTAAAATCCAAAGCCAATACAGAAATACATCTTCTAGTGATGCTGTGAAAGGTAGGCTGAAGGGGTGTAGACCAAGGCTGGGGACACATGTGGCGGCCATGGCCATGGAGCTGAGGAGGAAGGGCCCACAGCACAGAGGTGAATGAGTACAGCATGCAGAGCTGAGAACAGTTTAGGAGGTAGTGTCTACAAGGCAAGGTGTCATGAGCCGATGTCAAGGTTGACAAACACAGGTCAGCTCAAGCCATGTCTCCAGCAGGACCAGGTCATGAAGATGCACAGCCATCACACGGTGAAGTGAATTCCCAGGTGTTCAGGCCATGCCCCATTCCAAATTCATGCCCAGGACATCTGAACCACAGGGTCCCAGAGGCACTGAGGCACTTATTTCAAGTTCTGACCATAGGTAAAATACAAGACATGTCACCGATTTGAATACTACTAATAACCCTTAAGCTTGAGTTTGAACGCTTGGCCCTCCCTGTGGCTAAACACAGAGCAGAGTGGTTCTTCCCACGCTGCTGTTCTGCCATTATCTTTATCTGGCAGTGGTTGCCTTCCTGCTAAAACTTTCAAGCCCTCCTTCTGTGGCGTATCTATTACACAAAGCAATACATAATGGACTAGACAGGATTATTGGCCCAAATGGCAAAACCAGATGTGATATGGAAGAGGATTTTCTAGAACCCCATGTACCTCAGGCCTCCCACAGCTGTTCATTGTAAACAGGAAGATTCACACCAGGGGCTCCACAGCGGGTAAGGTGGGGTGCAAAATCAACCCTCCACCATCCTCTGAGGGTCGGAAGTAGCCAGGAAGGATGCCTTAGGTCTGGGCTTCTGGCCCTGGCAGCCTCTCACAGTTGCTACAGGATGTGATTTGCAGATTGTGGGGCTGCTGTCTGGATGATGGCGTGGTGGAAAACTCGGCGTGGGGACCTGGACCCCAGTCCTGGCCCTGTCATTCCTGAATCCCATGATTTGGGCCAAGTGGGCCTCTACGCTGAGCCTCTGTGCCCTCACCCCCAAGGTGGGGATAATAGAGTCCTTTTCTTAGAATGTCTTTGTCAGGTTTTTCATGAGGATATACGTTGGTCTCATCAAATGAACTGGGAAAGTGGTTGTTTCTCCTCTATTTTTCTATAAGCGTGTGTAACATTGATACTATAAATTCCATAAATATTTGACAGAATTCACCAGTGAAACCATCTGGGTCTAGAGTTTTCTTTGTGGAAATGTTGCTAAATAAGATGATTAATTGAATATTTTTGAAGTATTATTTTTGAATATTATTGAAATTGAGCTATTTAGATTTTTTTGTATCTTTGTATCTTTTTTATATCTCTCTTGTATTCTTTTTGAGATAGATTTGGTAAGTTATGTTTTTCAAGGAACTTGTTTCTTAAAACAAATGATTGACTTTATTGACATACAGTTCATAGTATTTCCTCATCATCCTTCTGGGGCCTATGGACCCCTTCCTTCATACTTGAAATTGGTCATTTGCATTTACTCTTTTTCTTGATTGACATTTAATAAGGACTTGTAAATTGTATTAATACAATTAAAATTAATTGTAATTTTCTCTATTTGAAATTTTTAAAATATTTCTTTGCTTTCTGCTCTTATGTTTATTTCTTTCTTTTCTACTTTAATTTTATTATGTGCTTTTATTTCTAATCTTTTAAGGTAGAAACTTAGATTTTCAATTTTAAACCTTTCTTCCTTTTTAACATAGGCATTTAAAACTATAAATATACCTTTAGTACTACTTTCTATAGTTGCATATCAAAATCTTTCTATATTGTATATTATCAGTCAGTTCAAAATACTAATTTCCCTTGTAATTTCTCCTTTGCCCCATGTCAAAGTATGAAAGTGTATTATTTATTTGCTAAATATCTAGGTAATTTTCTAGATATTATGATTGATTCCCATTTCATTGATTTAGGGAATATTTCTATAAGATTTCAATTGTTTGAAATGTATTGGTAATTATATTTATGGATCAACAAATGTTTGATCTTGGTGAATGTTCTATTTGCAGCTACAAAGGATGTGAATTTTGCACTTACTGATGTGGAATGGTCTATAATATCAATTCAGCTATGTGTGTTTGAATCTATATCTCTATTTCTGCATTGTTGTATAATTTTTATGCTACTACTGAGAGAGGGGTCCAAGGCAGCTTTTAAAGCATGTCAGAATATGGCTTTCCCAATACAAATTCCTCAAAGGTTTTTTAGTGTGCTTAGAATAAAATCCAGTCTAAGATCAAATACTACCTATTCCCTTCCCTCTTCCCTTCCCTTTGTCTAATAGCATCTACATATCAGAAAGAACACTGGGCCTTTGATTTTTGGGGATTGACTTATTTCACTTAGCATGATATTCTTCAGTTCCATCCATTCACCAGCAAATGCCATTATTTCATTCTTTATGCTGAGTAAGATTTCTTTGTGTGTGTATATACCACATTTTCTTTATCCATTCACCCATTGAAGGACACCTAGGTTGGTTCCATAGCTTGGCTATTATGAATTGAACTCTTATAAACATTGATGTGGCTGCATCACTGTAATATGCTGATTTTAAGTTCTCTGGGTATAGACCAAGGAGTGGGAAAACTGGATCAAATGAGTTTCCATTCCAAGTTTTCTAAGGAATCTCCACACTGCTTTCCAGAGTGCCTGCACCACTAGCCTTCTATTTGAATACACCACCACGGTAACTCCACATCATGTGCAATCACAAGAATAGGATCCTAATTAGAATAAGTTATACTCCATGAATGTATAATATGCCAAAATATATTCTACTATCATTTATAACTAAAAAGAGCAAATAAAATGAAAAGAATCAAATCCTATAAGAGACTGCATGATTTGGTCCATAATCTTTCCCTCAGATCTCTTCTGTTCCTCCCCAGCCTCCTCCCTACCCTGCACACTAATTATATACCAGCCACTCTGGCCCTTTTTCTGTTCTCTGACTCTTCTGAACCTATTTCTACCTCAGGATTTTTGCACTTGCTGTTGCTCTTCTTTTTGCAGATGACCTCATGGCTGCCTCCATCATGAGCAAATGTCCTCGCCTCAAAGAGGCCTTCCACAACCTGTCTGGAACATTCTTTATCACATCACCCTCCATAGAACTTTTCACTATTGGAATTAACCACTTTCATTAATTACCTTATTTATGGTTTGTATGTTGGTTTTGTTCAATACTTCACCCCCAAAGCTGAGAGTAGAGCTGACCTATAGTAACTATTTAATAAATACTTTTTGGATAAATGGATGTTGTATGGAAAGCAGCATTTGATGTCATTCAACACTGTCTATTTTATTTCATTGTTGTTTCTGTTTTGATGTTATGACTAGATTGTGAAATCTTAAAAAAAGGAGCTCATTCTATTTTATCTCTGTATCTCAGACATAGCAGAGCAATTGCACCGCAACTGATTGTTGAACGTAACCCTGGGTGTTTGTTTACACCTCTGTCAGCGGCCACTTCACTCCATCTCTCTTCTCAAGTAACTAAACTAGAGTTTGGCATAAGATCTTGTACATAATACATACTCAGCATATATGCATAGAAAGAAAGAAGACAAGACATAGTAAGAAACTTGTGACACCTCTGATGAAAGCATTGACTACAAATTTCAAACCTGAGGCTCCAAAGTCAAAATGTCAGAAAGAGTTTCCTTGCCCTTTGGTTACCTGGAGAAGTCAGAGGCGCTTCATTTCCTTAGTGGGTGGTGCATCTCACCTTCCACAGGCACAGGAAGCAGGGGCTGTGGAAATTACTTTAGAAGGTCATGGTTCTTTCCCTAAAACCCCATGGCATAGATTATGCCATGGCAGTTGCCCAGTAAAAATGGCAACCCAAGCACTTCCATGTACCTATGGTTAGCCATGAAGGCTTAACTGCTTCTTCAAGGTTAGTTGGAAATGAATACTTAAGTGAAGAAGAAAGATGAGAAAAGTGAAGCACAGACCAGAAAATCATTTCCACCTCAACTGTTGAACATTCAGTGTTCATTTCCTTGAAAGGATTCAAATTAACCTGGGACTTAAAAACAACAACAACAACAAAAAAAAAAAAAACCCAAAAAAAACCCCTTCATCATTGTTGTGTGGACCACTGAATTTATCAGGACTTCTAGAGCTTCCTTCCTGGTGGACTGTAAGCTCCTTGTCTAATGGCTCCTTCTCTCATCTAGTCTTGTGCCTGGCTGCAAGCTCAACTCAGGCTGCACTCAGCAAAGGGGTGAAAAACTGCAGGGTTGGAAGCTGCACTGTTTCTACCTGAGGTGGATGAATATGGAAGTAGCTTATGTTCCCCACCCAGGCCATCTGCACCAAGTATAGCTGTACAGATCATGGCAGAGGCTGCCCATTTCCTCCTGAATATCAACTCCCTTGCTTTGTCCACAGGGTTAGGTCAGGTTTTGACATATAATATTTCTGATTCCATACAGTAAGCAAACAACCCAATCATTCAAGAAAAGTAGGGTTTTGTTGTTGTTGTTGTTGTTGTTGGTACTGGGGATTGAATCCAGAGGCCTTAACCACTGAACTACATCTCCAACCCCTTTTTACATTTTTTATTTAGAGACAGGATCTCACGAAGTTGCTTAGGACCTTGCTAATTTGCTGAGGCTTGAACTTGCGATCCTTCTGCCTCAGCCTCCTGAGTTGCTGGGATTATAGTTGTGCACCACACCTGACTCATATTAGATATTATAAAGGGCAGAAAATCTTCTGCAATGTGCTTCCTCAGATTGAGATGTAAGTGGAGAGGTGTGAACATTAGAACTAACCTATTTTGAACTCTACACTGGTACTATATTCTAGTAGTAAAAGTGAGCAAATCCTATACGTAGAAATAAAGTCTAGCTAGTGCTCTGAAACCAGTGTAGGAAATGATGATGATTGTAGACTTATATCAGAATTCATATATATATCACTTGCCCATCAGTGAAATATTACTGCAGGATTCATAAACTAAAAACCTCTTGTGTCACATCCTACAAAATGAGACTTGGAATTTTGCAGATTAAGAAACTGGACATACTTCCTGTTGTGTTTGACTTTCTAAAAGGCATATTTTAAGAGTATAATAAGTATATTCATGATGAGTATCACATTTGGACTCAACAACTTAGTTCAAAATTAAAGAAACAAAGTAATCTCCCAGAAAAGTCAAAACTGAAAGGGCCTTCAGAATCAGATTGTCCAGTACTGTCTACAAACTAGGTAGGTTCCCCATAGCAGGGATTTCTGGATGACAGTTCTTGGTTTCGAGCCAGGCCCCTGCAGTATATTGCATCACCTCGAAAACTTACTAATCAAGCCCATTGCCAGGCCCCATCCCTGGAGGTTCTGAGTCAGCCAACCAGGCCTGGGAACCACTGGATTCAAGGAGCTCTCCCAGTCATGGTATCCAAGGAGCCTGTGATACCAGATTTGCCCTGTTCTTCATCACCAAGAATGTCAGAATGAGGATGGAAATGGGATTAAAGTCCATCTGCATTGGAACTGGGCTTCTGTGCTATAAGGGACATTGGGTCCCCAGTAGTTGTTTAAACCCTTCAGTTTATAGGTGATACTCTTCTGGTATCAGCTCCAGCCAACCTGATTTCTTTCTCTTTCCTTCCTTCTTTCCTTCCTTCCTTCCTTCCTTCCTTCCTTCCTTCCTTCCTTCCTTCCTTCCTTCCTTCATATCACAAATATTTACTGAATGCCTAATCAGTCAGTTCTGCTTATAAGACCAGTGAAAATTAGACAAGTTCTCAGTGTGTATGGAGGAAGAGATTTAGGGAGAGCCAGCTGATGCTGGTGAGCGAGCGGAAGTTAGTCCTATGAGGGCGAGAGACCTATCTTAATTTGTCCTCTGGGGATAGGCACATTTCAACTTCAAACTAAAGAAAGGAAAATAATAATTGTGGCAAAGCAATGAAGCAACCAGGACCACCTGTCACAGAAGCCATCAAAATCATTCAGTGCACAATGTTAATTTCTTAGCGTTGATAACTATCCTGTGGTTCTATAAGATGCTTATATTAGGGAAGCTCTGAGAAGGGCATAATCTGCATTATCATTGAAACTCTTCTACAAATTTTAAATTATTTAAAATAAATCATTTAGAATAGAGAAGCCAGGGGACAAACCCCAGGTAGTGACTGTGGGGGTAGCCAAGGTAGGCACATGTGAGAGATATTTAGATGATGGAATGAAGAGAAGTTAGAGATTGAGTGAATGGGAGGATGAGGGATAGAGACAGAGACAGGGAGTGGTGTCTGAGAGGAAGGATAATGGAATCAGATGTGGACATGGTGACTTTGAAGTGCTTACCAGAGCTGTAGGTGGAGATGGTTGTGAGAACATTGAATATCTAGGTCCAAGAAGAGTTGAGGCTGGATCCAGACATTTGAGAAGCAACAAGAAACAAATGAAGAAATCACAACTATGAAAGTAAATGAAATACTTGGGATAGATGGAATTTTCCTATAGATAGGTCCTCAAAACCTTAAGGAAATGACAGAGATTAAACTGAAGAGAACATCCACAGAGGAAGGAAAAACGCCAGCCAAGTCTATCATGGAAGCCAAGGGAGGAAGAATTTTCAGGAAGGCAAGATCAACCTTCAGAAAGGTCAAGTCAGATAAGAACACTAATGAACGCCTTGTTGGCAACCTTGGTGTGTGTTCATTTATCTTTCAACTAAATGTTGAGACAGTGCAAAAATAATATGGAAACATCAGTAAATATTTCTAAGTGCCTGCTTTGATGAGACATGCCCTGAGATCAGCCAGCCTGGCACTGTGGAGAAATGATGTGTAATCTTGGGAGTCAGACAGACCCAGGTTCAAAAACTCTGTCACTTGCTGAGTGACCTTGAGCAAGTTACTTAATTAGTCACCTCTTGCATACCAGTTGCTTTTTCTATAAAATGAGGTTGAAAGTAGACGCCTTGCCCTTTGAGGGTTAGCAATAATGCACATAAAGCCTTGCTATGGCATCTTGCACACAGTAGGTGCTTAACAAATGGAAGCCATTCTTATGGGCCAAAGGCTCCTCCTCTGAAATCTAAGGCATCATGTGCATGAATCTGTTGGGTCACTGACTGCAATGTACTGAAACAACTGAAGTCTTTATGACTGGCAGGTCCAGCCTTCACCAGACTGCGGGTTCGTAAGGGTGTCTAAATTAGCTTAGTTTGTCAATCAGTCAATGCAGCATAGACATCCTGGAAGGAAACTTCATTCTGCAGGATCAGAAGGAAGCCAGGAGCTGGGCCCTGCCCTAGTGATGCTCATGAGAAACTTTCTCCTCCAAGATGGCTCTGGAGGAACAGGTTTGAAAACAAGATGATCATGTGCTCATATGGGCTTGCGAGATGCTGACAATCATTTTCCCAACTCTGCAAGCAATCTAATTCTGGAAATCCCAAAGAAAGGACGGTAAATCAGAAAAAATCAATTAGGACACTTGGCACAACTTGTGAATTGGCTGATTCATCCAGATTCTCACAAGACAACTCTGTAATTCTGGAAAATGTATCTTCCTGAATCAAGAGGAGAAAGAAAAAGAGACATAAATCAGTACACATCATCTGGTTAAAGATTGTGGGCAGGTGCCAGGTATAAAAAGGAATCTGGAAGGGTGGCAACTTGGATATCTGGGTCCAAGAATTTTAGTAGTTCCACAAGAAGCAACACAGAAGTCAGGGGCATCCTAGGTTACCAATGAGTAAGAGGCCAGGGTGGCCCATGTGCCCATCTTAGAAGCTTCTGATGGCTGCTGTAACAAATTACCACAAGTTGGGTGAGAAATTTGTAGTCTCACAATTCTAGAGATCAGAAGTCTGAAATCAAGGTATTGGCAATGTTGGTTCCTTCTTGGGGACAGGCTCAAAGGGTAAATGTGTGGCTGACCTCCTCCTGAATTCTGCTGACTACTGGCTATTTCGTTGCTTTTAGATGCATCACTCCAATCTCTACCTCTCTCTTCACATGGTGGTGTTTCCCTGTATGTTTGTGTCCAATTATTCCTCTTCTTGTAAGGACACCATTCACTGAATACCATGCCCCCTGCCCCACCAATCTAGTATGACCTCATCTTAACTTGATGACATGTGCAATGACCCTATTCTCAAATAAGGACACTTTCATAAATACTAAACATTAGGACTTTGACACAGTTTCCTACTGCCCTTCCACACTTCCACATTCTTCCCAGACTCTGAGAGGTATGTACAACTCTCCAAACTCACCCCATTCCCCCACATCCCTGCCTGCTCTGTGCTGGGCCCTGACCATGGAATGTTCCTCTCTGTTCCTTCCCCCCACAAAAGAAACTCCCAATTATCTTGGAAATGCAGAGGACATTTCCTTTCTCTGTGAAGTCTTTCCTCCCTCCCACCATCTCTCAGAATCAATTTCTAGATCTCTGATGCTCTCCATCTGTACATCAGGCATGATACTAGCACAGCAATGTGGATCATGGCCAAGATTAGCACACCTGCTTTTCCCACTGGACTGCAAGCTTTGCGAGGACAGGGACCTGCCTTCTAACCTTTGTATCCTGTGTGCCAGTCACACAGTGCATGTCCAACCTCTTACAGGCTGGTCTCTGCAGGAGGCCCCGCTCACCACTCTGGGGCTTTCCGTGGGTCTGGTGGAACAGGGCAGTCTGCCACACTAAATTGTGCCTTCCAGCCCAAGTTAGCACTTTCCATGGGGTCAAGTGTGGGCCGTCAGTGAATTTCCAACCTGATTTCCTCAGCTCTGGTCTCCCTGGGAGGTCCCTGTGCTGGACACAGTCAGGCCAAGTCTGGTGAAAGCTGACAGACTGGACTGCTCACTCCCCCAAGTCTGCTTTAAAGGAGTCTGCAAACAAGGCCTGCTGGCCAGAGGGTCCCAGTGCCACAATGCAGCATTCAGTGGCTGCTGGGGTGTCCTTGTGTGTGTGTGGGCAGTGCCTTGTGATCCCAGCCAAGCCAGCCAAGTCCCATAAAAATGTCAGGTCTGTGCAAAGGCCAGAGTTCTTTAGGCTTCTTTCTTTCCTTGCTAGTGGTTTTCTTCTTAGTCATCTGTCTCCTTAAAACGAGCCCTTCCTTTCTTCCAGCCCTTTCTTTCTTCTGTTCCTCCAGCAGTGTTACTGATGTGCACAGTAAAGCAGAGGTCAGAAGAAAAATGGCAGCTATTCAGCATTATAGAGCTCTGGAGTTCTCTAGAAAGAGGGAACCCACAGTCTCTCCTCTTGCTGGTGGGGAAAACAAGACCTGGAATGGAAAAGGGGCTTGTCAACAAAATCACAGCTGACATACCTCAAGGCTCACTCTTTGTCTCCTCATCTGCAAAATGGGGATAGTAACCACAATGCTGGGTGTTGAATAGAAGGTGGAGTGAGAGACTATAGCACCTAGCACAAGGGATGAGGCCAGTAAAGACTAACTGCCTCTACTGCTTTAAAAATTGGTGTTCTCTGATGACCCCTCACTTTTCCAAGACAGCCAAAAGACAGAGAGGGTAGGAACCTGGCTCCCTAACTCCAGGCAAGGGCTCTTTTCTCCACCATACTGCCTCAGCCTGTCTCTTTCAGCAATGGCAAGAGCTCAGGAGACATTTTGTAGCAGAACAAACTATGAAGAAGTTTCCCTGAAGCCCACCCCTGCCTGTGTCACCTTAAAAGGACGCTGATTATTCAAAAAGTGCTGGCCACCATTCTGAGGGCCTACCTCATTGTGCATAGAGAAGACACTACGGTGCAGATCTATGGCATCAACACAACACTCTTACCAGAGATTTCATCTCATGGAATGTTAGAAGTCAAAATAGATTTGGATATTGACTGGAAATTCAAAATGAGTGGATTCTTTTTGTTTTAGCTTTTCATTGAATCAAAAACAGGTTTATGTGTCACTATTTATTTATGATGCCCAAGTGTTCATTTCAACCAGAGTCTTCAAAATAAGGGGGGAGCTGGACATGATGGTTCACACCTGTGATCCCAGCAACTTGACAGGCTGAGTGATGCAGGAGGATTACAAATTTGAGGTTAGCCACATCAATTTAGTGAGGCCCTGAGTGACTTATCTCAATATTTTAAAAAATAATAAAAAGGACTGGGGATATGGCTCAGTGGTTAAGTGCTCCCAGTTCAATACCAAAATATTAATATTAATATTAATAAAATATTAATAATAAGAAGAAAAGGATACTTCTATGTGCATTTATGAATATGTCAAAATGAATCCCACTATTATGTATTACTATAATGCACTAATAAATATTTTTAGAAAAACTCAATGAAATAGAGAGGCACAGGACCACCATGAGGAAATGATGTCACCTGTTCTCAACAATCAGTTCGGTGCGTCTGTAGAAGCACTGACGTTGGACTTAGGAGTTTGTGGTTGTATTTTCCATCGTGCTTTTAGAAAAATCACTTCCTTCTACTAGGTTTTCGTTTTTTTCTTTTGATTGCAGGACCTGTAAGACCATCTCCAAGCTCAAGATGCTCCATTCCAAAGGAAGCATGAGAAGTATTAAAGAACCATGACCACAGCCCACATACCTGAAGGCTCACCAAATGAGGGTATGGATGGTGAAATGGCTATCTTGTGCCTCTTACTGAAGTCTGTGGAGCCTTGGGAAAGGTTCTCACTGAAATCTGACTCCTTCCTAGGAGAAGGGTGGTTCTAATTTTCTCCCCCTCCCCCATAGGAGATTAAGGGACCCCTCAGTGTTGGGGAAGTGTATACTTATTAATGATGACAATGGAATAGTATCCATGTTTCCTGTAAAATAGCAATCACTCTGTGCAGTTAATGCAGAGGTTTTGTAATTGTTGATGCTAGAGGAAGGGGAAAGAGCTGTGGAAGTCCCAGAGCACCATATGGGGAGACCAAAGTGCTCCCTGGATTCTGCCACACTTGCCTATATTGTAGTGGAAAGACTACAGGACTGAATGTGTGACTTTTAAAAAAATCCTAGCTCTACTACCTGCATACTTGCTAAAGGAGCTTGAATATTTGTTTGTCCTCCTGGCTCTCTTAGTTTCCTCATCTTCAACATGGGGACAGGAACAGCAACCCTGGGGAGTGATTGTGAAGACGAAATGAGAGAATATGAGACTTGGCATCCAGAATGAGGTCAGTAAAATTCAAGTGCCTCTATTGGTTTAGGAACATTATTCTTCAATCACCTTCGACTTTTCCAAACCAAGTGAAGGCTGCTGAGGATGGAACGGGACTATAGTCAGCTTGAGGTCCTCTGCTGTGGTGGGGGTAGGGAGGCCTCCCTCCCTCTGCACACCCCAGGGAGTAGGTTTATTTCCTGCAGCCTTGGGGAGCCTTTGATAAGCATCTGCCTAGTCTATTGGATTAGGCAAATGCAGGCCACTGTTTGCAAAAGAGCATTCTGTTGAGGCTTGCTACATGACATGTTTGTGGGGACTCTTGTTAACTGTTGAGACTGCATTGCCCTGCATGGACACTTCTCAATTATGCATCAGTCTGATGGACAAGGATTAATCCTGTTTGTCTGCTCCTTCTTAGCTTCCTAGGGTTGGGCCACTCCTTTGAATGAACTGGGGTTTCGATGATTTTGGTTTCTGATGTGAAACATGGCAGAAAGGCCCACCGTCCCTCCCAGCACTACATCAGAACCCTTCCAGTGGCCTCCTACCTCTGGGGTGGGGGATCAGGATGTGTATTTGGGAGCGGAGGTGTGAGAGCAGAGGGTGCTTTGCATGGGGAATTGGTTCAACATCCATTGGCAATCTTACTACCTATTTGGTTCCTAGCTGGGTGCTAGACGGAGGTGGAGCTGAGGAAGAGCAATGGGGGCTGTTAGATTTTGCTTCAAGAAACAGTCCATGGAGGAGGAGAGGCCCATGTACAGTCACAAAGTGAAAAGCAAGCACCTGAAAATTCCAGAAAAGGGTTTTAGTCTTGACACATAGAATAGCATTAAAGGCTGCTCGCTGATCCTCACATATCTCGTCTCAGGTATTTAAAGACATTCTGGCCATTTTCCTGCAAGATTTCATGTATAACACACCTTAGCCTGAGAGGGAAAAGACCAGTGCCTGCTTGAGAAATAAGCAGTGTGTATTCATGTCTTTACTCATTCTGGCAGAGGTGATTGATGGGGCTTCTGTACACCAGGTCCCTGCCTGCTGCTTGTTTGATTTGTCTCTGACTCTCGCGGTGACCTAGCATGGAGGAGACCTCCATGAGAGGCTAATGAATGAAGAATGAGCAAATGAATGAATGAATGGGACACAGATGAGCACATCATGGTCCTGCTGCAGAGGACTCCAGGGGGGAATGTCAGTTCTCAGGTACACAGTTAGCCACCTGTTTGAGGAGGTTCCCATGGATGACTCTGAGCCTCTGCCTCCACTCAGAGCAAGTTCCACCCTAAGGACCAAGTCCAGACACCTGAGTGGGTGAGGATGTAACTCACGTGCTGGAGCTCACGATTAGCTGGTGCCAAAATGACCAACAGGACAAAAATAGATCTGCCATGTAGGTCTCCTCAGTGCAACTGAGAACATCAGTGTGGAGATCAGAATGGGGTGCTTGTCATGGGGTTAAGGCCACCCACCAATCCACTCCTTCCTGCCCCTGACTCAGAACCTACCATGTTGACTGCTATCAGCACATTCCCCTTGACCTTACCATGCTCTTCTCAAATACTCCATGCTTCCCCACCCCAGGACTTGGCTCATGGGTCCTTCTCTTATCTCTCTGGTTCAACCTCCAGCTAGTCACGAAAGTTCTCACCAAATGAAGTTTTTCCTGATCCCTTCACTCAAGATGAATCTCTCTCCATTGTGCTAACAGAAGATGGTGATTGTATCTCTTCAAATTAGAGGCTCTGACCCATAGTGGGGCCACCAGCTTGGTGTGAAACCCCAGAGAACCAGCAGGTTCTGACATCCATGGGGACGAGTTGGTTTGTTGTGAAGGTGGCCCTGGGTAGTTCAGTTTCTCAAGTGTCAATACTGAGATGGAGAAGAGAAGGAGGTGATAATTCAGGAGCCTGCTCTCTGAGGAATGGAGCTATGGGCTAGGACAGAGTGAGCCTAAATGCAAATCTCCCACTGAGGCCCTTCTCCTGCCCCTGCCTTGCACTAGTTCCTTATTCTGAGGATGCTTGGGCTAATTGCCTTTCGGGCAAGGTATTCAGGTTTGTCCAGCTCAAGGACTCCCAGCCTTGGGTTAAGTAGGGATGATATCCAGACCACCCTCTGCTTCCTGTGCTGTATGCTCAAATGGGGGCTCAGCAGAAGGGATGCCTTTTCTAATTCACACAGAAAAAGTGAAGCATGGGGGTGCATGCTTGCCTTAAGATTTGTAGGACTTAGGATAAGAGTGTAAAATCTTCATCTCTTATTTTAAAAATTATAAAATAAGTTTAAAACTATTAATCAAAATATTTATCTTATCTCGACAAAGATATCTTTATAATAGTCTAAAGTCCACATTCTAATTTAGAGTTCTCGTGTTCTTGGAATTGTGCCCTGGAAATTGGTAGCACAAGGGGGCTTATCCCTGATCCATGCCTAGCTCTCTTCTCTTCCCTCCTCCAGCAATCTCCTGGTCTACAAGAGGTCTCATGTACCCACACCTGGAAACATCTGGGCAAGCTCAATGTTCAAGTTCTCCTCCAAATCCCTGGAATCCAACTATGTCCTCATGGTCCCTGTTCAGAGGAGCACACACACTTTTAACCCAAGTGCACTTGGGAAGACGGACCTGAGGGAAGGTCACCCAGGCCCCAGAAGTGACTGGTGGTACTTTGGAAGGAAACAGGAGTTGCAGGCACCCAGGATAAGGAAGGACAGAACCTTTCAGACTTCTTGCCCTCCATGGAGATAGGCATGGCCCTGTAAAGGGTGGGACCCCCTTGCCCAGGGGTTAAGCTGCACAGCTGGGTGGCTAGCACCAATCAGCCAGAAAATGTGGGCCCTCATCTTACACCAGTCCCTGTCAGCCCTAGGCCAGATGGTGTGACATTCAGGTGGCATATTCCAGTCCCTCTGTTTCGCTCTTGGATGAGAGGTGCCTTGTCATGCCATTTTTGTACTCTGGGTAGCAAATAGCACAGTCCTTCAAGGCCTAAGCATCAAGGAGCACCTTTAGAATTTGCTGTTTTATGCACAGTGAAAGCAACCCTGGACTCCAACTGGGGACACTTGGGCTTTCTCAGCTCTGCCATAACTCACTCCCCAGGCCTCACATTTCCTGTCTATAAAATAAGGGTGTTGGGCTGAACCGTTTCCAAAGTCCCATTCAGATCTAAAGGTCTGTGGTTTATGACTCCCCAGAGCTATGCCTCTCCTTATCTGTCAGTGGTTCTCAGCCCTGAGTACTCATTAAAATCTCTTAGGAAGCTTTAAAATATACCAGTGCCCAGGCCCTCCCTTCCAGAGATTCCGATTCAGTTGTTCTGGGTTGGGGCTCAGGCCAAAGCTCCCCCAGTGATTCTGACGTGCAGCCAAGGCTGAGAACTGCTTTTGGAGCAGGAGGGGAGCCCCCTCCTCCCACTACTCACAATGGAGCGGGACAGATGCCTGGACGCAGAGGCAGAACAGCTGTAGGCCAGGCTAGACGCTGAGGTCCCCGGGCGGGGGTCTCCTGCTTTCTCTCCAGGAAGATAGGAATAAACAGAGCCAATTTCCTGGCCTCCAGCCTCCTCACCTCCCTCTCCAACTTCCCATCCTCCAGCTGAGTGGCCAGGGGGGAGAAGATAGAGCAGGCAGCTGCCTAATCTGGGGGGATTTTCTCAGAGGTGGGGGAAGGCTGACTTTTGGCTCCAGTCTCCCTCCTCCCTCACAGCTGGAGCTGGAACAGCCAGAGTGATGCTGGGGCTGGGATCCCAGCTGCTGGCAGTTGTTCCCATGTTATCTCCCCAACAGCTGCAAATCTCCTGTTGTGTGAGTGTGTATCCAAGTGTGAGCGTGTACTCTAGCAGAGAAAATAAGATGCAGAGGTAGGACAGGCAGCCCATGAAGTTACCCATTTTCACTGGGCCTCAAGACACCCCTTAAGCCTTTCCTGATCCCCACCTTTCTCCAACCTTGGTGAATCCCCTCCTTAGAGCTCCCATAAGCACCTGGTACTTCTTCTTCATTGAGATTCCAGGCCAGAAGCAGCTCCAACAATTACAATAGTTCTCATTTACTGAGTGCATACTATGTGCCAGATATCTCCTAGGATTTGAAGGCCCATGGTTCTGTTTAACCCTCAGAACAGCCCTATTTTACAGATGAGGAAACCAAGAACAGATGAATTAATATTTAATCCAAAGTCACACAGCTGCCAAGGGTCAAAGGCAGGCAGACAGGCAGTTGCCCACACTTGAGCTCTTTGCTGCGTTGCTATTCTGCCTCCTATTGGTGATGGATTAGATGAAGCCTGTCAGGGTAAATGAGGTCTCTTTCATCTCTGACACTAGAACAGTGGTATTGCCCAAAATGACATACATTTTATTCTTTGAATTTTTTGCTTGCATAAAATTGGATGAACATTGAAACCCCAGAGTCAGAAGCATGTGCCCACAGAGCTCTGCTTCAGAGGGGTGTGTCGGGAATCACGACACTGTTGTGAAATCACCAAAAAACAGCGAGTGCAGCTTGGCTAGCCCATTTGCAAAGGCATCTGCTCATGGGAATCCCGGGTGCCCTGTGTGGTTTTCCCAGGAGTGGCGTTGGTCTGTGCTGAAATGTTCACCTGCCATTGTCCCTCAGAGATGACTCACAGCATCTCCAAGATGGCAGGTGGGGGCCTGAGTACAGCTTGTGCCTTAGTGCCCACAAAGCTTTTTGGTGTTGGAGGGTTTCTTACTGCACTTCTTGACCTAGTGTGTGCCCAACTGTGGGGGTGGGACCATCTGGGGAGTGATAGTGAGAACAGGAAAGATCCTCCCAACAAGCAGTCCCTGTTCCAAGGGAGGAGCCATCCGTCAGATGAAGATGGTCAACCATCTCTACTCACCTCCACAGTTGGGGTCCCGCAGCATTTCGTTTTAGTTCCCTAACTGCCTTTTCTGCAGAGTTCTTTTCTACCTCTCTTTAATCAGGTTTTATTCCCATTTATTTACTCTCCAATGGTATGGACAAGTCCTTCTGTTTACCCTTATGAGGTTTCAAATTTTCATTCATTGACACAGTAAAAAATTAAAGTTCTTTGTCAGACAGAGTGGGCTTCAGAAAATCCTGCTTCAGAAAAGTAGACTTTTTTTTTCCTTCCTAGGGATTGAGCCCAGGGCCTCACACATGCTAGGCAAGTGCTCTATCACTGAGTTACATCCCTAGTCCAAAAGTAGATGTCTAAGGTGTGTCAAACTTGAATGCACATGAGAATCACTAGGATGTCTTGCTAAACTGTTCCATGGGTCTGGGGCAAAGACCAGGATTTCCAGGTGATGCCAATGCTGCTGGTCCCCAGGCAGCACTTCAAGGAGCACAGTTGTCACGTGCCTATGAGACACAGGCTTAACTTGAAGCCTGGAAACCACAGAGCCAGACACATACTGAACCTCTGTGCTCTGAACAGTTCCCAGCTGGCCGGATGCAACCCCAGCCCTAGAGGGGGATTTTAGCAGCCTGGCACAGCTTCTTTCTCACAGGAGCCCGTCCCCAATCACAGTGCACCCATGGCCACAGTTCTGGGCCACCTTTCTGCTTGGCGCATCTTGTCCTGAATCCCTGAAGCCATGCTCTCCTGAAAGCTGATGCTAGTGTGAGAAACCCCTTCCAGGCTCTGGTAGGTGACAGCATCACTCCCATCCTGACCCCACCCTGAGTCAGGTGTGTTTGGAAGAAACCCTGGCAGGGTGCCTCGGCTCACACCAGCTACACACACACAACTGCCAATGAGTTTTCCCTTAGGAAGACACAGACTTTGAATCTTTCTCCATGACTGACTGTTTCACTTCCTGTTCAGGTCCGAGGGCAGGGTTTGCCCTCCAGGGGAGGACCTGGGTTCCAGGGAAAGAAAATGTGAGTTAAGAAGGGACCCTGCTTAGTGAGGTAAGGTCTTTCCTTAAGCCCTCTACAGAAACTCTGATTTCCCTTTCATCCTGGCAACACTTTCCATTTCGGAGGTCAAATCCAATTGAATATTGGCAATTTCGTTAGGCTTGACCTAACATCCCAGCTCAAACTGAGGTCACTGCAGCATACTCATGGGAACACAGTGCTGTACACAGAACCAAGGTGAAAGAGAATACAGACCCAAAGCCACCCAGAAGCACCACCATGATCATGTAAATATTTGTGTGTGCACTTGGAAGCCACCACTGATTTGCTCTGGCGCCAAGGTGCAAACTCTTGATTTAGACAGTTGTGACAGGTCTGAGGGGTGTTTAATCAAGGCAGTGACCTCTGATGATGTCTGCTGGCTGTAGACTGAAGTCTAATCTCCTTGCCCAGCAGTCCAGCCTTCCCTCCCTGCCAGCACGTGCTCCTCTACGCCCTGAACTCTGCCTCTAGCTACTAGAAGCAGCTCCTCCCTCTGTGCAAGTCTGTGCTTCTCCCCCAGGTCTTTGCTCACATCCTGTCATCCCAAGTGGCCCCCCGCCACCTCTGCAATCTTGTCTGTCTCTCCAGGTTTAGTGCAAAGGTTCCTTCCTGCATGGAACCTTCTCTGATATCCTTCATCACCAGCCAGAGTGATTGCTCCTCTCTCCTTGCATAGTACTCTGAAGCTCTCTTATGACATGCCACATCCACCTGATTTACATTCAACTTTTCTTTTATTTAAAAATATTTACCATTCTGTTAGGTGTAGGTACTGTTCTAGGTGCTGGTGTTACAGAGGAGGATAAGACAGGCAACGGGCTGTGAGGACAGAGAAAGGAGGTTAGGAAATAGAGAACGAGGTGGTAGGGACATTATGTGAAGGCCTCTCTCAGGAAGTAGTGTAGGAGCTGGAGTCTGGACAGGGCGAGGGAGCCAGCTGTGGTTAGAAGACCTGGAGTGGAATGCTCTGGACAGATGGCACAGCCAGGGAAGCTTTGAGGCAGGCAGGTGTGGGGAAGTTTCTAGGCTAGTACTTCTCAAACCTCAGTATGAACCACAATCCCATGGGGATCTTGTTAAAAGGCAGATTCATCCAGCAGAGCTGGGGTAAAAGCTGAGATTCTGCACTTCTAGCCAACTTCCCCGGGGTGCTCATTGCAGGGGTCAGACTAAGCAGTAAGAAAGGAATATTCCAGATATGGCATAAGGAACCTCACTGTTATGTATAGTTATAACACACCAATAAGGAAGGAAGGAAGGAAGGAAGGAAGGAAGGAAGGAAGGAAGGAAGGAAGGAAGGAAGGAAGGAAAGAAAGAAAGAAAGAAAGAAAGAAAGAAAGAAAGAAAGAAAGAAAGAAAGAAAAACTAACTCCAGGAGACCTTCATGCCACGAGCAGAGGAGAAAGGAGAGACTGATGGGCAATGAGGACAGAGTAGACAGGGCCATGGCTGGGGAGTTTTGCGTGGAGGAGTTATCTACTCTGATTTTCACTTTTACACATTCAGTCTGACTTGCATTAGGAGGGTAGACTGGACAGTGAGGGAGGGAGACTGGAAATTGGTAGGACAGGTAAGTGACTGCAGAAGTCTCAGAGGGACTGGGTGGCTGGAAGGAGGAGATAGGGCAAAGGTGGAGACATTTAGGATTCTGCTGAGTCTGGACCCTCATGAGGACAGGGACTGGGTTTTAGCCATTCCCTACCCTTTTAATTCCAGCCTCAAACGCAATGACACCCTGCTAGCTGTACCCCGCAGCTCCTGCTGTGTGCCAGTCTGCCACAGCCTGGCTTCTGGCCCGAGGTACTATTAGAACAACTCTGCCAGAGGGCACTAGGGACCTTTATAGAGTACAGTAATTTCATTTTAAAATTTGATCTCACCACTTCATTTCACTATTGCACTGGAAGTCTTATTAGATGGAACCAAAATTTTGAAATGATTCACTGAAAAAAAAAAAAAGAATGAAAAGGGAGACCCCAGGCTAGAAGGAAATATTTGCAAGCTATCTGACTTATATTCAGAACATTTGAAGAATTCTTACAACTCAATAACAAGACTAACTGCCCAATTAAACAAGAAATAGAAGATTTACACAAATGTTTCACCAAAGAAGATAATAGTCCACAAGAACATAACACCAGGTTCAACTGGTCCCAAGGGAAACACAAATTAACACCATAATGAGATACAGGTTGAGCATCCCTCATCTGAAAATTTGAAATCCAAAATATTTCAACATCAAACTTTTTGAATATTGACTTGATGCTACTGGTGGAAAATCTCAAACCACAAAACTGTTCCATGCACAAAATCACTTAAACTGTTGCATTAAATTGCCTTCCAGTTATGTGTATAAGGCATATGTGAAACATAAATGGCATTCATACTTAGACTTGGATCCTATCCCCAGGATAGCTCATTAGGTATATGCAAATACTCCAAGATCCAAAATCTGAAACACTTTTGGTCTCAAGCACTTCAGTAAAGGCATATTCAACCTGGACCACTAGATGCACACTAGATTTGCTAAAACAAAACTAAACAAAAGTATAGCAAAAGTTGGTAAGAATGTAAGGAAATAAGAAACCCGTAAGTTGCTAGTACAAATGGGAAATGGGAGAGCCTCTTTGAGACCAGCTGATAGTTTCTCTTAAAAGTAAATACATGCTTGTCATGCAACTTAGCAATATGACTCCCAGGTAGTTACCAAGATAAATGAAAATGTATGTCCTCCAGAAGAGACGTAAGTCAGTGTCCACTGCAGGATTATTCATACCAGCACAAAAGTAGAACATTTCAAACATCCATCAGCTGGGAATGGCTAAATAAAATGTGATCTATTCATACAGCAGAAAACTACTCAGCATAAGAGGAGAGAAAAATCTCAACTACGCACAACAGCATGGAGAAATTTCAAAAACCAGTTAAGAAGCCAGAAAGGAGCCAGACACAAAAGACTACAAGATTCTATTTGTATGAAATTTCTAAAAATGGCAAAACTAATGACAAAAGCATGTCTGTGGTTGTCTCGGGCGAGGCGTGGGATCAGGGATTGACTGTAAAGGGGCACCAGGGAGATTTTTGTGGTGATGAAAATGTTTTAAAACTTGAGTGTGGTAGGAGTTGCTTGACTGTATAAATTCACTAAAACTCATTGAACCATACCCTTAAAATGAATGAATTTTATGGTATATAATTTATACCACAAACGAGTTGCCTTTAAAAATATTTAATGCAAAGAAAATCTAATACATAAAACTTACCTACCTAAAAAATAAATAAATAAATAAATTTAAAAAGAAAGGAAAAGAAGGAAAGAGATCCACTTACAATTCTGCTTTATGGACAACATGGTTCTGCCCTTGCCTGGTTCTCCTTCCCACTGTCTCCTTGACGGACTACCTTCCTCCACCAACCCAGCAACAAACTCTGCCCTCAGGGCTGCAGGAGGTCAGAGTCCCTCTTTGCATCTTTTTGCTCCTGTTTTAATCACTGTCTATAGGCAAGTGACTCTCATAGGTGTGTTCCTATCCTGATCTCTTCTTGAACTCCAGACTCATAGATTCTGTTTCTCTACTATCCCTGTGCCTTAGGATATCACCTCCTGATCCTGCGATCACTGATACCACATAATCCATTATGGAATATTTTACTTATCTTCTGCCCCTTCACCTGGTCTTTCTCCCAGATTTTTACCTGGTCTTTCTCCCAGATTTGTTATGATTTGAATGTGGTTTGCTCCTCCTCACCAAATCATGCAGATTAATCCCCCAAGTCTTATGCCAATGGCATTAAGAAGATGGGAACAGTCTGACCGTGGTGTTCAGCAGAGGTGGGGCCTCTGGGAAGTGATGACATTAGACTAGGTCATTAGGGTGGGGTCCCATGATTGAATCCTAGTGGCTTTATAAGGAAAGGGAGAGATGGCACAGATACATACACACATCTTTTACCGTGTGGTGCCCTGGGCCAACTTGGGACTCTATCATCATGAACACCTGTGGGAAGCCGTTCTTATTTAGCAGAATCAGACTAGGTTGAGCAATGGGACACGGAGGCCTGGCTTCTAGGAACTGCCGGGAGGCATGTGGCACTGCGTGATATGGTTCCATCTCCTTCTGGAATTTTCCCCTTAAGAGAATGGCTCCCCTAACTCTACCCTATCCTGTTCATCATAGAAGAAACCCCTCCTGGTCCTTGCCCCTTTACCTGTCTGTCTATAAATAAAAGAGAGTTGGGTGAGTTGTTGTAAGAGGCCAGAGCTGGTATGGCCAGACCCATCATGCCATGTCTCATTTTTAAAAAGTTTTGGCTCTTGTGTGTTTATTGAGTAGATAAGTTTTTTGGGTAATTGACTGATATACAGCCAACATCCTTCTCCAGCAGTTAACCTTTTTCTCCTCCATGTGGGATGTGGCAGAGAGGACCCCAATAAACACCATTATCAGAGGCTGAACCAATGGGCCCACTTGATCCTGATGCAGTTAAGAGGGCCCTCTCAAAGCCTGCACCATGCTGTTTGGTCTTCCAGCCTCTAAAACTGTGAGCTAAATAAATCTTTTGTCCTTAAAATATAGCTGTCTTGGTTATTTTATTATAGTAACAAAAAACTGACTAATATGTCCTTCATATTAGTGTCACCACCATTCACATCAACATTCAAACTAGAAATTGAGGGTTATATATAAATCAACCACTAGATCTAGTTTGTTAGTTGGTTGGTTGGTTGGTTAGTACAAGGATGGAACCCAGGAGCATTTTACCATTGAGCTACATCCCCAGTCCTTTTTTTATCTTTTATTTTGAGACAGGCCCTCGTCAAGTTGCTTAGGGCCTTACTAAGTTGCTGAGGTTGGCCTTGAACTTCAGATCCTCCTTCCTCAGCCTCCTGAGTCACTGGGATTACAGGCATATTCCACTGTGCCTGGGTGGTAATCCTTTTTTTATTTTTAAAGTTTACATAAAAAAGTTCAGATTTTAATGTTCATCTTATTAATTTTTAACAATTGTATATACTTATGTGATCATCACCAAAATAAAACACAGGACGTTTCTATCCTTTGAGAAAATTCCATCAGGCCTCTTACCTGTTGATATAAACCTCCCACCACCAAACACTTACATATTCCCACTGTCTCATTTCTAACTTCATATATATTAGTTATATATTATATACATGACATATAATTATATATATGTGATATTATATATCACTTATACATAACATATACGAAATATTCTTTTTTTTTTTTTTTTTTTGCGGTGCTGGGGATTGAACCCAGGGTCTTGTGCTTGTGAGGCAAACACTCTACCAACTGAGCTATATCCCCAGCCCCCATAACATATATGAGATGTATGACATATATTAGCTATTATATGTTGTCTCAATTTGGATTTCATATAAATTGAATCATGCAGTTTGTACTATTTTGTGTCTGGTTTCCTTCACTCAACATGGTTTTTCTGTTCACCCACATTTCATTGCATATACAGAGGTTATTCTTTGCTGAGTGGTGTTCTACTGTATGGATGTACCAGAGGCTGTTTACTAATTCCTTTGCTGGGGAATATTTGGGTTGTTTCCCGTTCTTCCCTATTTGAATAAGGTTGCTATAAACATTCTTTACAATTTTCTTGGGAACGTTTTTATTATGCAAATTTTTGGTAACATATTTTCTTGTACAAATAAACAGGGATGGAATTACTTAAGCTGAATCTTGAACTCTCTAAGAAATCACCCAAGAGTTTTGCAAAACGTTTGCACCATTTTACTCAGCCACCAGCAGTGCAGGAGAGCTCCATTGTCTCCCTGTTGCCAGCACTTATGAGGCCTGTCATTCTGACCTTAGCCATGGAGGGTGTGGGATGATACCGTGTTGGAATTTTGTGTTTCCTTCATAGCCAATGCTGTTGAACACTCTTTCACGTGCTTCTTGGGCATTCTCTTTCTTGTAAGGTGTTTATTCCAGTCTTCTCACCCTTGTTTTATTGGGTCATTTGTTTTTGAATTTTGCATTTGTTGGACAGCCTGGTTGTTTTTTTTTGTTTGTTTTGTTTTTGTTTGTTTGTTTGTTTGTTGTTGTTTTTTGGAACCAGGGATTGAACTCAGGGACACTCGGCCATTGAGCCACATCCCCAGCCCTATTTTGTATTTTATTTAGAGACAGGGTCTCACTGAGTTGCTTAGGGCCTCGCTAAATTGCTGAGGCTGGCTTTGAACTCGCGATCCTCCTGACTCAGCCTCCCAAGTCGCTTGGATTACAGGCGTGCGCCACCACGCCCAGCCTTGTTTTGTTTTTGATACTGGCGATTGAATTCAGGGGCACTCAACCACTGAGCCACATCCCCAGTCCTATTTTTTGTTTTATTTAGAGATAGGGTCTCACTGAGTTGCTTAGCACCTTGATTTTGCTAAGGCCGGCTTTGAATTCATGATCCTCCTGCCTCAGCCTCCTGAGCTGCTGGATTTATAGGCCTGTCCCACTGTGCCTGGCCAGCCTGGTTCGTTTTTAAATCTGAAATATTTCTCCTCTTGGGCCACTCCTTTATATCCCACTGTAACTGCACTAGCTCGGGTCCTTCCCATGTCTTAGCTAAGCTATTATGGGAGAAGTCCAGTGAGTTTCTTTGACACTGGCCCCTTTGTATATTATTTCTTTGATATAAGCAGAAAAAGTCAATCCATGCCTCTCTTTTGTTTCCTATAACCTGGAGGGACACATCAGGCATCTTCGGTGACAATAAGGTCCTTCCTGTGCATCCAGACTGCTTCAGCCACTCTGCCTTCCCTCCAGGTGTCCTGATTTGCAAACCTGCAGTGCTAATCACTTGTCATTTCCGCCATGCAATTTCCCACTGCTGGGCCTTGGCCATTTCTTTTACCTTAAATACTATCCCCACTTTCTCGGGACCCTCTTCAAGAGTCAAGTCAAATGGTATCTCCTCCTGGAATCCTTCTGTAAACTCTCAGACTGAGTTACCCCTGCCCCCCCATACCTGGCCATCATGGTCCGATAGCAACAGGGCCACCCAGTCAGCCCCTGTGTTGTGTGGATATCCTCAGGTTCCATCACTTTATCACTCGGCTCACAATCCCAAGGAGCTCAGCAAATGCCTACTGGCCAAATGAGTCATTTATTCCTTAGGCAAAGGTATTAGGAAAACATGGCTTACAATTTTAAACTTGAAGAAAAAAAATGGTGTGTGGAGGGGTGTGGAGGAGGGGATGAGATGAATAGGCACCATCCCCCCGCCTGCCCCTTTCAAACCCCAGAAACCTTTGCTGGGAAAAGGGGGCAAGTGGAGAAGAACTGACTTGCTGTGCCCACCCTGAGAGTGGTGCCCTCAGGGCTTTGCTGCCCTGGCCCAGTCGCACGCTGCCCTGAGCTCCTGGCAGAGGGTCAGGGATGCAGCCATCAGCTGCAGTCCTCACTGCCTTGCTCCCTTGGTGTGCAACCAGGCTAGATGCAGAAACCACCCCTCTTCCCACTCAGGAGGGGCCGGTGGACCCCTGGAGACATAGGGTACAACATCCTAGTTGACACCTGACACCCGTCTTTCAGGCCTGCCATCACTCCAGAGCCTCCTGTGGGAGTTTGTTATAATTTGCCCACCTGTGGTGCCAGCCCCCCTTGTTCACACCTAGGCATGTTTGAATAAGAAGCCAGGTGTGGGTGTTAGCAGCTCATTAAGTTACAGTAGGAGGAAGGGAAGAATCCAGGACTCTGGAGAGCCTGAAAGCTCGAGGAGGATCAAGCCCTACAGCTCCTCCCAAGCTGGCCCCCTCTGACAGCCATGTCTAGTGGGCTTCCTATCCCCAGCCCGATTCCCTCCAGCGACAGGAACTCACCACCTCCCAGAGCATCCTTCCCCTCTTGGGTCAGTTCCAACAAGGCAAGATTGCTCAACTTGGAACTGCCCTCAGCTTCCCTAGACACCTATTCCCACACAGCCTACCTTATGGGGCCATGAACAAACTGGGGTCTTCCCCATGACAATCCCTCAGGTATGTGACACCAGCTCTCTTGTTCCCCAAGTGACAAGTTTCCGCGTGTGACAAGGTTTCAGGTTCTCTCAATACTGACCCTGCTGTTGTTGTGTCCCTGCAAATTGCCCTTGACCTGCAGGCAGGCAGAGTTTGAACACCATTTACCCTCCCAAGTGCAGGCCTTGAACTGAATCAGGGCTTTTTCTTTCTTTGATTTATTTGGCCATGCTCTTGGCAAATAGTGGCTGTCAGCTTGCCCTGCTGCTGTCTTAGCAGAAAGGACCACGTCCTGTTCACTTTGGCTTGCCGAGGTCACTAGCCACAGTCCTTAGGAATGGTGGGCGCAAGGTCAGGTTGGTGACAGTGAATTGAAGGAGGAGACTGGCTGGAACCTTGGGAGAAGATTTCTTGAAGGTCCTGGTTCTCACTGCTATGGTGATCACTCTGCAGGTGGTGAAAGGACATTAGGGAGATTCCTTCCTGCTAAGACAGTCTACGGAGGGCCTACTGAGGGCTGGCTTCTGTGCCTAGAAGCACAGAGCTTTGTGAGCAGCACACAAGCTGTGTTTTGTCCTCTTCTTGAAACACAGGTCTCACAAAAGGTGTTTCAGTAAATCAGTTTGGAGATTCCATTCTTAGATTTGGGGTCCCCAGGTTCATTAATGACCCCATGGAAAAGCAAGAAGTTGACATCTGCTTCCTCCAGAACATGGGTACTTCCTGAGGAGTCCTGTGGCTTCTCTGATGCAGACTTTGGGGTCCAGGGACTTCAGACACACCTTAACTTTGTCTTCAGAATAAACTTCCAGGAAGAGGAGTAACTCAAGCAGCTCCTCACAAATCACAGAGAGGCAGAGGCAGTTCTAGTACGGTTCCTGGAACTGAGGTCAGTGATGGAGCGGAGCCTGGGCTTCCCAGCTTTGCCATCCATTTCCTTGGCGACCTGTCTCCCTGCAACCCAGGCCCCACACTTGCCATGAGCCCTAGAGAGTCTTAGGTGTTGGAAGTAGTTCCCTGATGCTGACTTAGAGCTCTTGTGCCTCGGGGGGCACTCCAGCTCAGAAGAAGGAGAAAAATCGCAGTGTCAAGATTTCAGAATCAAAAGTACTCTTATGTGCATTTACTTTTGAGCCTTAAAGGTTATGACAGTAACTAAAAGTCAGATACTAGAATTTCCTGCTTTGTAAATCTGCTCGTTTGCATTCTCTCTCTCTCTTTCTCTCTCTCTCTCTCCATTTCACTGGTGACACTGAGGAAAGTTCTTTCTGAATTTCCATGCTGTAGTACATCAGAGTTTGGAAAAACTCTTCAGAAACTAATTAAAATATAACCCAGTTGTAACACAAAATCCCATGTGATTTCACACAGGCCTTGTATGCTAAGATTCTGTTACAAAACACTTTCCCAGCAAAAGTCATCTTCCTTCGTTTTATGGGTCTATGGGAGCAAGAGATTGGAGGGGTCTCCTCACTAGGATCACTCAGCAAAGAAAAATGCCCTTTGTAACATTCAGGTTGCATTTGTCTGGGGTTCCCACACATACTCATGGAATCTAAAAGATTAACAGTGAAAAATGACCTATTTTAACAGGTGCACCCTTGTGTGTAAGTGGGATTCAGTCAAGCATGGAATTATTTTAACATGGAAATAAGTTGCGGGCATTGAGAAACATCACTCTTCTGACCACACAGGAATCAGACACATGGTCAACATTGGAGAGTTTCTCAAGACTTGAAACGGATGTGTTGGTTGAATTTTTCCAGAGGAAGCTACAATATCATGGGGAAATAAACACCAATGCTGACAAAACACGACTGTTCGTGTTCCAATTCCCTCTTCAAAGCATGTCCCTTTTCTCAAAGGAACAGAGAGCAAATTTAAATGACTAAATCTGTATAGGAGCAATAATTCCAAACGTGCAAAATAACAACAGGTAAAGTAAATCCACATTTCACAGCACAGCGCCTTCAAGAGATGCTCTGGTCCAGGGAAAAGAGCACCAGTCAGGCAGGAAGATCAGGGTTCAGTCATTGCAAGATGCCTGGCCTAGGGCAAGAAGCCGAGAGCCTCTGCACCTTACAATGGGGATCACGAGCCTGCCGCCCCTCCCTCACAGGGCAATGGGAAAGTGCCAGATGGGTGGGAAGGTGCTGTGCCTAGGTGAGGGCTGTCACAGCTGCTGTATTCCTCACTGCAGTGAAAGTGGCTTCAAGTGGCACATGTGGTAGGAGTAGGGTGGAGTGCAGAGGAGGAGTCACTGAGTCCCAGTGGTGCCTAGGGGAGAAAAAATTTTTTCAGGGTGACAGCTGCTCTTTTCTGTGGCTTGACTTTCCCAGGGATCTATTCAGGAATTTGGATTTGGAACTCATCAGAGTAATCCCAGGGAAGGGCATTTCCTTCATGGATAAGAACTGAAACCTGCCTTCTCAAGATTGTTACCTTTTATATTAAGAGGACATTCCTAAATAGCTCTAACCGTGTGAATTCAATGTCTCTTTATCACGTTTTTTCATGATAAGTGCATTAAAGAAACGTTGACTGCCGATTCTTTCCTTTGGAGAAGCACATAGGCTGTGTGACTTTATAAAGGTTGCTTGATCTATCTGAGGCTCAGCATCCTCACCTTTAAAAAGAGGGACCGTTAACCCTGCCCTGCCTACCCCGCAGGGTGCAGGGTGTGTGTCTACATACATCTACACATGCACATGCGCACATGTACTTTAGGATAGGGAAAATGTGCTTACTACACCAAAAGCACATTTTTCTCTGTCTTTTCTGGTCTCTTACACACACACACACACACACACACACGCACTCGAGTCTGGGGCTATGGGTAAGAAGAGGTCCTTTAGAATGATGGTTGTGTGTGCATAAGGAAAGTTGTTTTCTGAGGGTAGGCCTTAAAAATGTATGGGTGAGCAATACTTGATCAGGGACAATATCTGTAACTGTTTTTAAAATGCCTTCCAAGTGCCAGGCATATGATCAATCAAGTTCTCATTTACCTTTAACAACAATCCTAGAAAATACCAATCTCTCCATTTTTGCAAACAATGAAGCTCAGGCTCAGAGATGCCCACTAACTTGACCAAGAGCACACAGCCAATAACTGGTGGTGTTGGCTTAGCTCTCTGCTCTGCTCCTGCATCATTTGGCCTCTCCCTGGCTCCTGGGGCATAAAGAATAGGGGACAGTACATGGGTCAGGGATTCCCAGCTATTCACAGAGTGAAAGGAAGATAAACTGGTTTCTGGGCCTTGTGCCTTTTCTGGTTGTTTAGAGTATGTATAGTTTTTGTCTATTTTCTCTAGATCACTTAATTTTTAGATTGAGTCTATTTTCTAGTCCTCAGACTCATATCTCTGTCACTCCACCTCACATGCTCACTGCCAAGATTCCTGGCTCCTGGCCTGCTCCCTGTCCTCTCTCCAACTGGTCACCCTGGTTCCCAGACTGAATTTGCTGGATCCATAGCAAGGGGACTGGGAACAGGGGACTTCCTTGGGAGCAAAGGCTCTCAGGCTCTTGGCTCCTGCAGCAGGGAGGGGGCTCCTGGGCCCACCCAGGAGGGAAGGCCTGCCTGGGCAGAGCTGTGGGCTGCGAGAAGTCCTCTGAGCCGCCTTATTTGCTGTTGCCCAGACTCCGAGCCTGGCGCCATCGGCCCAGGCCTGCCCGGCCCTGGGAGGTGGCGGGGAGGGGGCAAGTTTCAGTGTCTGATGAAAGCCACCGAAACCAGCACCAGGCTCACATGAAACGGCGTAAGGAAGGAACAGGAGGCTGGCTGCCAGGTCACAGGCATGATTGGACTTGCCTCCCCCTCAGAGAGGAGACACAGACAGTCATCCCAGAAGGAGGGACTGCGCCCCTGCAGGCTGTTTCTCAGCAGAGCCTCTGTGCCTGGAAGAATGAAGCCTTTGGCCTCCTGAGTTCCCAGCAATATCCCCTGGCAGGGCAGGCCATGCCCATCAATATTCAGGAGTCCTGGCTGTTGGGAAACCTTGAATGGTGTAAGATGAGAGGTAGCACCATCAATTCCTGTCTAGACTAGATTTTTGGAATCCAGTTCCTGAGATGAAAGAGTACATTATGAAGACAGGATATAAATTCACCATGCCAACAAGACCCACATTCACCTCAGATTATTTACACCTTTTTGCCTCCCTCTGGTCATTGCCTTTTCCCCTGTAATTCACTTTCAAGTTTCGACAGATTCATCTAATGCACCATAAGCTATAAGTAGCCAATCACGTGTGTGCATTTTCATTTTGAGGAGCTCCTACCTCTAGCCTAATTAACTTCTGCTGACCCCTGGCAAAGCTTTACATTTTTTACTTGGGACTTTAGAGGCACCAAGGATGTGAAGGAACAGTGTAGCCATAAGCAAGCAGTGAAACTTGGCTAGGGAGGTCACCAAGTGTGTATTGCTAATTTGGTCTCCACCACACCCTCGGGCCCATGCCCAGCACCTTTGTGCAGTGATTACTCAAGATGTGGGGAGCCGCTGAGTGAGGCTGCTGACATGGGCCCTTGGGATCCTTGGTAACCAGAGCATTCTACACAGTCACTTGGGAAGGGGACAAGGGTCACTGACCTTCTGCCAGAGTGGAAGATTCTAGGTGTAGAAAACCAGTCATGGGGTTCCACCAACACTGAGGAATCAATTTGACCTTTTGTCCAGTCTCAGGGCCTGCATTCCTAACTGTCCTGGCACATCTGGACTTAGATCATCTCTTGACATTTACAATTAACAGCACAAGTTTGGGTCAAGCCACATTCTCTTTGGAGGCCTCTGTTTCCCATCTTTATCCAGAGATGATTGGACTAGAATAGTCTCTGATCTCTTTCAGCACATTGCAATGGGAAAATAGCACGAGTGAACTTTGCAACTGAAATGTCCACATTCCTTTTTGGCTCTGCTGAGTGACTGTGACAGTCCCTGAAATCCCTTCCTCCCTCAGTCTTCTTGCCCGTGGAACAGGACTAGGTAATACCTGATGGATGATATTCCTTCAGGCCAATAGTTATGCCAATACAGTAGTCCCTTGGTGTCCATGGGGGACTGGTTCCAGAATTCTCTATGAATACAAAAATACTCAGATGCTCAAGACTTTTATATAAAATGGCATGGTATTTGCATATGCCTTACACAATCTTCCCATATATTTAAAATCATCTCTAGGTTAGATATTATTCCTAATACAATGCAAATACCACACAAATAGTTGTTACACTATATTGTCAGGAAATAATGATGAGGAAAAAAGTCTAATTTAGTACAGATGCAATTTTTTCTCAAATACTTTCAGTCCATATTTGGCTAAATCCATGCATACAGAACCCTATACAATATGCCAGGCTGACTGTAATGGCTAATCTGCTTCCTGTGAGCCAAGCTGTCCTCTAAGTGCTTGATATATATTAACTCATCCCATTTGTAAGAAAAGTTCTACTTAGCAAACACCCAGGATGAGAGTGGTGCACGTCTTCCCGTGGCACTGGCAACCCAGCTGGTTCTGGACTGGAACCCAGCAGTTGGATCTTAACTAGTACACCATGCTCTCTCTCTCGACAAACCCCCCAAATGCAGTGCCCTTTCCTTTTCCTTACCCCTTTCAGTTCTGCATTCTTTAATTTGGTGTCTAAAAGTAATATCCACCTATTCTCCCCCCGCCACCCACACCTCCCGCCCTGCTTTTTCCTTCATGCAGTGCTGGAGATTGAACCCAGGGCCTTGCACATGGTAGGCAAGCACCCTACCACACAGCCGTGTCCCCAGCCCTCTGTCTGTTCTTAATGGTTCCACAGCTATTCCTCTGCCTTCGTCAGCCTTCTGTGACTCCTGTCACTCCTCCCAACTCTCTTCCCTACCACATTTGTAGTGGTCAGGTAGAGGCAATAGCTAGTGCCAACGTCAGTGGCAGGAGAGAGAGTGGGAGGAGGACAAAGGGAGGGAAGGTGGTTACCTCTGGGCAGGCCAAGCTTGGTAAATAAAGTAGACCCAGTCACTCTGGGTTTTGAGGACCTCAGGAACCACAGGAGGGAGTTCTTCCTGTTTGCTAAGAGAAATAAAAGACTCCTGAGGATTTTAAGCCAAGAAGGAACATGAGCCAGGTTATCTTCAGAAAACATGGTTCCATCCAGCCAGAAAAATTCCCAAGGGCCAGCAGTGCCTCCCTATGCCAGAGTCAAACTGTCTCTGTCACATGCTCAAGGCCTCTGTCCTGCATCCACCTGGGGTCTGTATATCGGTTGTTGGTAAAGTGGAGGCTCCCTGGGTTGGTGGGAGGACTACGAGAATGTAAGTCTCCCAGCCTCGACAAGCATCTTCTTTGGTTCCAAGTTCACAGTCCCTCACCTGTTGCCCACCTTTTAGGTGGCCCTTTGTCCTCACTGGCAGCCTGGGTTTGGGAAGGTGCATGTCCACTCTCTCCTTCCACAAATCTCCACATTCATTTATTTCCAATTCATCTTGTAAAGTATTTCTAACCCTTTCTGATGGCCTCTGGCCTCTATCTCTTCAGAGATCTCTACATTCAACCATTCTGTGCTGACAAGGTGTTTCCTGAACATCTATTAAGTGCCACGTGCCAAACTAGGCTCTGTGATAAGGATACATAGCCCCACATTCAAGGAGCTCACAGCCTAAAGCTGGGGGCATAATAATAAACCATGTAAGCTGATAGCTATTGACCACAGAGAGGAAGATGCACAGGGTGGTGACAATTTAAAGAAGGGAGTGTCCCTTCCACCTTGAGGGTGGGGAGTAGATAAAGATCATGGGTACCATCCTGCCTTGCTGGAGGAGGCCCTGGAGTTGGGCCTTGTGGGCAGGTCTGGACATTCACACACGGGAGGAGGGACACTCTGGATGCAGGTGGCAGTAGAAGCAAAGGCCAGGAAGCAGGAAGAACACGACTTTGTGCAGGGTCTGGGTGTTTGTGCCATCCTGAAGAGGTTGGGGCAAGTCCCTCAGAGCTCCCCCGCAGAGGCAGGGCCTGGCCACTATTAGTCTTATAAACAGGTTCAGGAGCAGGATCCATGATCTGAAGAGCAGGGGTGCTGGGATCTGTGCCCTGAGGTGGTGTGAGGTGGGACCTGGGACAGCCTCTGGCATTACCTGGAGCTGCACTTATCTAACTCTGCCCTTATCTAACCTGGCAGTCACCCCCGCCCTTGAGAAAAGCCTGGGACTGGATGGCTGGGCACTGATAAGATGGGGTGGGGTCTGCTCTGCTCTGTTCATCTGACCATCAGCACAATTGAGTCTGTGACCTGGGCACTGAGTCACCAGGGAGGCAACCACTTCCACCTTGCTTTTTTGACTTCTCTCCCATGCATTAAAATGGCAGGCACTAAAGAACTGTAGCTGCCAGGGAGCTGGAAGAACTCAGTGGGAAAGTTGAAAAGAGGGAACGTCTTTCTTTGTAGGATTTTGAGGTATATGCTTTTCTTTGAGGGACAATCTATCTTTTCTTTCTTTCTTTTTTTTTTTTTTCCTCTTTTGTGGTGCTGGGGATTGAACCCAGGGCCTTATGCATGCAAGGCAAGTACTCTGCCAACTGAGTTATATCCCCAGCCTTGAGGCACAATCTATTTGCTGCAAACTCAATGACACAAATCACATGCAACAGTCCCTTTGCTGTTTTACCAAGACCTCTGCTCATTCTTTACTTCTTGCCATAGGGGCAAGTTCTCAAATGACTTCATGAGGACTTCATTGCCCATCTCTTGGTGCACAGGGACATAACTGGTGCTTTAGGGTTTACAAAAGAATTACTACCCGGACCTACCATCCAAGCAGGTGCATTCATGTGCACCAGCAATGCGGGGTGCTCTGGTGAGGCCAGCAGCAGCCACACAAGGCTGCCATCTCTTCTTACTTGGCCTACAAATTCCAGCCACAGCCAGGAGTTTGCCTAAGCAGTTTCTTCCATCTGGAATTTTCTTCCCCCTTTTGCTTATTAAATTCCTTCGTATTCTAAGGATTCCTACTCACCCTTTTGCAAGGCCAAGCTCTAAGTTAATAATCACTAAGACTAAATCCATGTGTCTCCCTGTCTGAATCCCTGTCCCTCGCTTCCCTCTCATCCTTCTCAAATCTCACCAGGTCTCTAGCAAATGCCCTTTCACATGTGAAAGCAAATGCTTATCAGTACTGTGAAAAGAGACCAACAGCCTGAAGGCACAGAGACCCAGGTCTGGCCTACGCTGAACCTGGAAATGATGAGTGACCTTGGACCTATGTCTTCCTCTTCAACCTCAGTTTCCCCATCTGCAGATGAGGGACTTGCACAGAGCCGGGTTCCCAATTCTCACTCTGCTAACCTTGTCTCCCAGTCGCTCGTTCAAAACATAGATCTCTAGGTCCCCTTTCAGGGCTGACTATATTTGACTCTCAGAGGTGGGCCTTAGCATTCATATTTTTAAAAAGCCTCACAGGCAGCTTGTACATAGCTTGCCTGGTGCTCAGCCCGGAACCAGAGTTAGAGCCACTGTCCTAGAAGCTTCCTAAAAATCTTATAAGCCTGTGTTTCCTTGAATTGTTTTTTGTCCTTAACTTGCTGCTCACTAGAAAAATCTATATCCAAATCACCACCAGGGTAAAAGTGGGGTACCTGAATGGGAAACCCCTGGGCTATGGGGCTACTCATATCTCTCAAGGGGCTACTATGATTTGTGCGTATTTTAGATGGTTGGAAACATACAACTACCTCCAACCCAACTATGTTAGTCAGCTAGGGCTAACCTAACAGAACACCACAGACTGGGTGGTTTAAACAATAGCACTTCATTTCTTATGGTTTTGAAGGCAGGGAAGCATGAGACCGAGGAGCCAATTGGCTAGGTAACTGGCAGAGGCTCTTTCTGGCAGGCAGACAGAGGCCTTCTCACTGTGTCCTCAGTTGGAAGGGACAGAGAGCTCTGGTATCTTGTCTTCTAAGGGCACCAGCCTTTCAAATGAGGCCCCTCTCTCATGACCCCATTTAACTCACAAGGCCTGTCTCCAAATATAATCACATTGGGGATGAAGATTTCAACATATGCCTTTTAGGAGGAAAAAACTCAGTCCACAATACCACTGATGCCTGATGCTTTAGAGAAAGACAAGCTGACCTAACCAGGCAAATTGGTGTCCAGATAAATTCCATGAACTATTTTTCCTAATAAATTCCTGAGAAAGAGCTGCTGCTTTCTCCACTGAGTATGTAACTGAATCCTCACCGTCCAGAAGACAGTGGCTGCTTCTTCCCCGTGGGGCTGTGGTAACCATGACATCCAGTGTGCCCTCCTGGGATGCTTCCGGATACATTTCAGTGTGGTCTGGCTGTCTGAAAGCTCCTTGTCCCTGCTATTTTTCAAGTCAAATTTGCAATTTTTCTGTCAATTTTATGAACCCCTCCATTTCCTCTTAACAAAAACGTCTTCTGAGTCAGCTAGAGTCAGTTTCTATTGCTTGCAACTCAGAATCCTGACTTACACACACATCACATAAGGGACAGCTGATGGAGTGGCAGGTCTCTGGTCTGATCGGAGAGGTCTCTGGTAGTTGGCACAATATACAGATATCTGAGAGGCTATCATGGGGAAGAGAAGCAGCTGGCTCCTGTGGCTTCCAAGGCAACATGAGGCCGGTGAGGAAACTCCAAGGAGAAACTTCCAACTCAACACAAGGCAGAACCTCCTCAGGGGCACAGACGGAGATGTGAGCATGTTCCCACCACTCTTGGGGAATGGTGGAGGCCAGACCCTTTTGTCAGTGATGCTGGACAGAAGGGATTTGTCCCTCAATAAAGTGTCCCTTGAGACACAAGGTATTTTTAATATCAATGTAGTCCCACTTCTCTATTTTCTTGCTGTTGTTTGTGTTTTTGGTGTCACATCAAAGACACTGTTGCTTAATCTGAGGTCATAATTTACTCGGATGTTTTCTTCTAATAGTTTTATCATTTGAGCTTCATGTTCAAATCTTTGATCCATCTTGTGTTCATTTGGGTGTATGGTGTAAAGAATGGGAAACCTAGTTCATATTCTCTAGTGGCTTCTGGCAGTTTTGGCTTCCCATGGTTTGTAAATGGATCATTCCAATCTCCTTCTCTTCTTCGCATGCCTTCTCTGGCTTCTGTCTTTGTGTTTTCTCCTATTCCTTCTTCCCTCCCTCCCTCCTTTCTTTCTTCCTTCCTTCCTTCCTTCCTTCCTTCCTTCCTTCCTTCCTTCCTTCCTTTCTTTCTTTCTTTCTTTTTCTTTCTTTCTTTCTTTCTTTTTCTTTCTGGTGGGAGAGTGGGTACTGGGGATTAAGCTCAGGGTCGCTCAACAACTGAGCCATCCCCAGGGCTCACTGAGTGACAGTGAGACAGGGTCTCACTGAGTTGCTTAGTGCTTTGCTTTTGCTGAGGCTGGCTTTGAACTCTCGATTCTCCTGCCTCAGTCTCCTGAACCACTGGGATTACAGAGATGTGACACGGTATTTGGCCATTTTTCCTTTTTTATCTCTTATGAGGATATAGGGCCTGTCCTAAATCCAGGATGATCTTATATCAAAGCCCTTAACTTCATTACATCTGCAAAAACTCATATTAAGTCATATTTTCACATAAAGTCAAACCCATAGGCACTGGGGGTTAGTACTTGGACACATTTCAGGGGTCACTATTCAGCTGACCTACATAGGACGTCTATGGAGTTGGCAGAACCCTGAGACCTCCACTGCAGGGGCAGTCCAGCTGAGATCTGTGTGGGTCATAGAGGGAGCTGGGAATTTGGTAATAAATTGGCTAGGGTCCCCTGCCCTGGAGCGTGTCTCTGTCTAGTACAACACTGGGACACGAGTAGCAGAAATGCAAGGACGGCATGGTAAGAACCTTAAGACTTGGCAGCTGAAGTCTAATGGAGGTCTCCAGGAATAGGAAGGGGCTTCCTAAGCAGAGGCTGACATTGTCAGTGCAGGCAGGGGTTGGAAAGTTCCAACAGGTCAGGGACTGGTCAGGGACTGTTGGAACTGAGTTTGTCAGAAGTTGCCAGGATGCAGGTGGGAAGAGGGGGACAAAGCTAAGCAGTCATCCCGGGAACTCAGGCTCCAAATGATCATTCGGTTTAGGGTATGTGAGGGTGGGCCAGGGTGTTTAAGCTGTCTGCAGATGCCATGTTCATCAGGGGACACTTCAACAGTGTCCAAAACTGGCCCTGATGGTTGATACTTCCAGGGAGGCCACACCTTAAACTGATCCTGCAGCTGGAAGGTGTGGACTGAACATGAACTCCACACACCTTCCTTCACAGGGGAGGCCTCTACAAAGACTCCCCAGAACCAGTCTAGCTCCCCCGTCGAGGCTCACGCTGTAGCTGGTTGTAAACATCTCACTTCCTCACTTGGCAAGAAAATCCCACTGTAGGAAGCCAGTTCCCAAGTTTCATTTCTTTCATGCATTTTTTTTTTCCCATGCATTTTTCTACAAAATCCTGTCACCACAGACAAAACTGGGCTGATCCCTGGATCTCAGAGAAGACAGTTGGGTGCACTGTCTTGCGATTAGAGATAACAGTGACAGGTGTGGTGGGAGAGGATCATTGCTCTAGACCCTGGTGGCCAGGGTCCCATGGAGAAGTTCACACAGGGAGTGGTGAGTGTCATGTGGAGAGGAGGGTCCCTCTGGCTGGACCTCAGGTCCCTTGACATTCCCAGCAAAAGTGTCACCTGACCCCATTGGACCTTATCCACAGCCTCTCTGCCCTGGAGAGCAGCAACTAGGGACAAAGAGGAAAACTGGCTCACATTGCTATACCTCCCTGGGTCTTCAGCCAAGGGACAACAAGTTCCATACAAATTTACACAAGGTTGTTTGAAGGGAAGCACGTCACAGAAGCATAACAATAAATAGCCACGTGGGTCCAGCCACACCACCTCTGTCACAGAGGAACAGGCTGGAGAGCTCATCTCCTGGGAGGAGCCTCTGGGTGGAACAGTTCTACACGCAGGCAGAGAACACACTGGCCTGGTCCCCCACCCTGCAGCACCATCTGGATGAAGACAAGGTCAGTCAACACGTGTGGACTTAGAAACATCAGGTCACAACATGGCACATACAGGGACTTCCCTCCCCTGACCCACAGCTTTCTCAGATTCAAAAGCAACAACATAATATCTGCCAGTCATTGCCCTCTTTCCTTCTCATGGTGTCCCTTATATCACCAAATGCAGTCTGGGGTCCTCAATGAGCCAGAAAGTTCCTCTGAAACAGAGAGAGCATGCCCCACCTGGCTCCAAGTCACATCAGGGAAAGCAGCCCCTAGGGTGAGGCCCGCACGCCAACAGCAGCTTGTGCTCTGACTCTGGAAGAACTGAGAGCCATGGTGAACCAGGGTCAGGACACTTGGCCTTCATTTCCACCTCTGCCACTGACATGCTCTGGTGGTTTGGGGCATGACATGTAGTACCAAGGGTCTCGTTTTACTCTGTGAAAACAATCCAGTATCTTGGGTATTTGAGAACTGCAAGGATCCTTAGAGGTTTCGTTCAGGAGTTGGCAATTCTGGACATTTCTGTTCACCACATGGTTTTATAAATAAAGTTTTACTGGAACACAGCTGTTCCCATTCATTGTCTATGACTGTTTTCACACAATAAAGGCAAGGTTGGGTAGTTGAAGCCAACCATGTGGCCCACAGCCTCAAGTATTTAATATTTGGTCCTTTACAGAAGAAATTTGCCAACCACTGCTCTAGGCCAATGTTATTATTTTAATTAACAGGGAAACTGAGGCAACAGCAAGACAAGCAATTTGCCAAAACTCATAAAGCCAGTCAGGCCAGAGTCTGGGTGGGACAGCCCACATCTCCTGATCAACATTGGCCAAAAGTTCTTCCTTGGTCCTGAGTTTTCTGTCCGATTCTGAGCTTTGGTGGAAGCTGTATTGGGGGAGGAAACTTGTGGGGAGGGAGCCTGTGGGAATGGAGTAGCCGGCTCCATGAGGGAAGTCTGCATAGCTGGCTGAGCCCTGAGACCTGTGCAGTAAGGACAGTCCTGCTGAGATCTGCGTGGGTTTCTGAGGGTCAGTGTGGGTCAGCGTGGAGCTGCTGAGTCCCAGAGAAGCCAGGTGACACTGTAGCAAGGCAGTGGCTTTAGGCTGGAATCAGATGAGAACTGGCCCCTGAGGACATTTAACCACAGGTCACAGATCTCGGTAAACTCTTGCTGGCTTCTGAACCACAAGGAGACTTTCTTTCTTGCCTCTTGACTTGCCGGCTATTTCCTCATTCTAGCATTTATTAATCCGACTGGTTAACCATTGAACCCAGGGCAGCCTCCTCTTGTTTCAAATCCTGTTCTCCCTGTTGGCTTTGGAATAGGGCTCCCACTAAACAAACCTACTTTTCTTTTCTTTCTTTTCACAGCTGAAGTCAAGCGATAAAGGAGGTGGGGTCAGGGGTGCCTTATTTGCCATCGGAGACACACCCCAAACCTGGGTCCTGGGAGGAGAGGTGGCCCTTCCAATGCAGGACAGCCATACTCAGAAAGAAACCCAACAGCTGCAAGACACACACACAGACACACACACACCCACACACGATAAGAGAGACTTCATCAATTAGTGTGGGGCACAATTTGGAGAAGAAATTTATAAAAGCATTCATTTCTCCATCACTGAACAAAGTATTTTATCCCGTATTTCTAAATGCAATTTCTGTTTGCATTCATCCCCCGCCCCCTGTTAAAGGGAAATGGTTTAAAGAACCATAAAAATGGGGAAGGAAATGGGGGAGTGACTGCGGGGAAGAAGAGAGAGGGATTGTGATAATTTAAGGGAAAAGCCTTCTGAGCAGAAGTCCTCAGAACCTGGCACCTGCCCTATTACCACGTTCTTTGAATTGTTAGAATCTACTAGAACATGAGCTCTATAAAGGCAAGTATTTGACCTGCCTGTATCCCCAGCACCTAGCACAGTGCCTGGCATGGAGTGGGTGCTCGAATGTGTGTTTGTTAAGTGAATGAATGATGCAGCTTAGTGTCTGGTCACTAGTCCCAGCTTTCAGCGGGTGACTGAGGTCTTACGGTGGTTCACTGGTTGCTCTTTGTCCAGATATATTCAGAAACCCTCCCCAGTTGGGACAAAATTCATAAAGGACAAGAAGAGAGACTCCCTCCTGAGCCATCAGGACAGCTCCAGAGACAGCTAACCCCAAGGGCAGTGTTTCCATCAAACCCTCCTAGCCAGCACTGCCCTTTCAGGGTGGGTTTCTACTCTCATTTAAAGGGACCAGTTTATACCAGGGCACTTTAGTTTAATACCTGTTGGTCAGTGAGTGCTATTTACTGTCAGGCATTTTACCTGTATTTTTTCATTTGATCCTCAAAATAGAACACCTTACTAGGTAGGTGTTATTACATCCCTCCCCCTGCCTTTTATAGATGAGGAAATGAGAGGTTAATGAATCTGACCAAGGTCACAGAGCAGAATTTGGATCTGTCCCAGTCTCCAAACGGTGACAGTGTTTTTTCCACCAACCACATATTCTCCCTCGAATTACCTCAGTGACCTTGAATAAATCCCTTCTCTCTGGGTCTCAGTTTCTGTGTTCTCAAATCCTGAGAGCTAAACAAAGTGGACATGTGACTGGGTGGCCTTACTTCATAGTGGGTCACAGCTTAGTTTTGCTTCTGGAAGTTGAAATAGTAACACCTTTATTTATCTATTTTTAATTTTTTGCAATTTGTTCTAATTTGTTGTACATGACAGTAGAATGCATTTATACATTTTGATAGATCACACATAAATGGAGTGTCATTTGTCACTCCTCTGATTATACATATATTTATTTATTTATTTGATATCAGAGATTGAGCCCAGGGGTGCTTTACCACTGAGCCACATCCTCAGCCTTTTTTTAAATGTTATATTTTGAGACAGGCTCTCACTAAGTTGCTCAGGGCCTTGCCAAGTTGCTGAGGCTGGCTTTGAGGCTCCAGAGGCCTCCAGAACTGCTGGGATTACAGGTGTGTGCCACTGTGTCCTGCTATACTCTTTATTGAAAACAGTTCAAAATCCATCCCGCTTACTCAGTTGGGGTATGCTTATGGACACCCTACTAAGTCCTGGCTCTGTTCCTTTTTATGAAGTAAAAAGTCCTGTTTTTAATCTGAGCACCAGCCTTGCTCCTGGCTACAGGCCTTCACTGTGCTCCACCCCCTTTCCACTGGTTCTGTGCCATGGCAGAAGCAAGCAGATGCTCCCAGGTATCTGTGCATGGTGAGCTCTGCCCCGGCCAGCATGCTGGCTTCACCCCTGCACGCTGTGAGGACCTATCTTCAGGCAGCCCCTGGGCACTTGTTTCCCCCTGAGGCTGAGTTGGTGTGGGGAGAAGAAGGGAGAAAGGTAGCTTCTGAAGGGGAGGGATCCTGAGGTTTGAGGTGGGCCAAGGGTCTTAATTCACAGCTTCCCTAACTGAGCAGACAGAGGAAGTTCAGATTCTTAGCACCAGAAGGAAGCATAGCAATCATTCAATCCATAGGTCTCCAGCTTCTCTCGCTGCAGAGAAGCTATGAAAAGCAGAGAAAAGCCTGACATTCTGGTCAGATCCAGAGCAGTGGAGCCACAGCTCTCTTTCCCTTTCTCCTTAACCTGTCCTGAAAACAGGTGGTCTCTGGGGGCCTTTCCAGGGTATAATTGGAAATTATTTTAATCTAACCAGAACTAATATTCACCCAGAGTCCTGTAAAATGAGCCATTTACCAATCTCGACCAGCTGACTGGAGGCAGCCCTGGACTCAAATTTAGAACTAAGTTGCTGTCTTGGTACATCACAAAGGCAATCAGGGAAAGGTCCAAGGTTGTACTTCCCAAGCAGGACCATACAGAACCTCATACAGTTCCCTGAGCATCGAGCATTTTGCTTGGGCAACTCCAACAGCACAGCAATGGTGAGGCCCTGCTTTGCCCTACCCTGGGCTCCTGGACCCCCACATCATTCCCTCCCCATGGCCTGCTACTCTCCCTGTGTCTGCTCTTTTCTCTTTATTGCGTTGGCTATGAAACCTCATCCAGTCCTACAGATCTGGGGTTTCCCCATTTTTTCCAAGTTTGTGGTTTTCTTCCAGTTCATTTCTTTTCCTATCACTTTAAGCCCTGGAATCCATAACCCTAAAAAAATAAAGTCTGAACAATACCCCCAATTCCTCACTCTTGGCACAGATGATATACAGGCTAATGACTCAAGCTGGGATCTTCCTCAGAAATTTTAAACCAGAACCTGATGCAAGGGGGGCCAGGCCGGCTAATAGGTGGAAACAGGGGGAAATAGGGGATCTTGGATCTCCAAAAGGGAGGCCAGCAACTAGGCACAGCTTGTTCCCCAGGCCTGACTACACACCTAAAATCACCTGGCAAGCCTTTAAACACCAAGCAGGCTGAGCGCCACCACAGACCAATAACATCAGAGCTCATGGAGCTGGACACTGGTGTTTTGTAAGTACACTTTGAAATTTTAATTCTAGTATACATCAGAAAATTAGATAAAACCCTTTTCAAATTTTCACAAAGTGAATATCCATATGTAACTACCATCTAGATCAAGACAAAATTACGTCCTCCTGCGTCACTCTTCCCTCCTTCCCAAGTTAGTAACACTTTCCCAAATTCTAACATATATTTGGTGGTTTTACCTGCTTTTGATATTTATGGAAATTAAATCGTAAAATATGTACACTTTATGCCTGACTTTGTGTAGAAGATTCACCATGTTTTGGGTGGCTGTTGTTCATCCATTTTCATTTCTATATAGTATTCCATTATTTACCAGCTGTGGCCTGAGTGTTTGTTTCTCTCTCCCCACAAATTCATGTATTGGTTTCTAATCTCTAGTGTAATACTATGAGGTGGGGACCTCTGGGAGGTGATTAGATTATAAGAGCTTCACCATCATGAATGGAATTGGTGTCCTTATGAAAGAGTCTAGGGGGAGTCTGTTTGCCTCTTTTGCCATGTGAAGTCACAGCAACAAGGTGCCATCCATGAGGAATGAGCCTTTACCAAACACTAAATATATTGGGGCCTTGATCTTGGACTTCCCAGACCCCTGGAACTGCATAGCAATTAATTCTGTTGTTTATAAATTAACTAGTTAGGGAATTTTGTTCAAGCAGCCTCAGGGGACTGACACTGACTATAAACACAGTATATAACTGCTTCATTGATAAAAGTGAACTATTTGTAGTTTTTTAGTACTTATAAATGATGCAGTTTTGAATATTCTTGTACATGTGTTTTGATACACACATCTATGTGTTTTTGTTGAATAGAAACCCAAGGGTAGAACTTCAAAAATGTGTATATGTTTAGCATTCATGGTTTAAACCACACAGATTCTTTCTTTGTGTGTGTGTGTGTGTGTGCACGTGTGTGTATGTGTGTGGTATTGGGGATTGAACCCAGGGTACCATGCTTGCTGGGTGAATGCACTACCACTGAGCTATATCTTCAGACATTTTTAAAAATTTTTATTGTGAGACAGGGTTTGCTAAGTTGCTTAGGGCCTCACTTAGTTGCTAAGGTTGGCCTTGAACTTGCAATCTTCCTGTCTCAGCCTCCTGAGTTGCTGGGTTTGCAGGCTGGCATCACTGTGCTAGAACCGGTTTCTAAAGTAGCACTCCAACAATGTTTTGCACAAGCTCTCAGTGATTCCCAAGGAGGGCAAGGCTCACTAAGGAGCAACAAAACCAGCTCCACTGCCAATCATCACTGTGGAATCCCTCCAACTCTTATCAAAAGACTGGAGAAAGGGCATCCTGGTCCTTATTCCAGGTGACAAGCTTGTCCTTTGCCCCATGGGGAATAGGGTGCAAAGATTTCCAACCCCTCTGTCAGAATGTCCTTCTCTCACTTTGTCTAGAGGTGAGTTCCCAGGTGTTTTTCAAGAGGCAGCTCAATATCATCTGTTCAGCAAGTCCTCCCTTAGTCTGCAGGTAGAATCACATCAGCCTTGGTGGAGCCACCAGCCCATTGTGAGGAACCCTCCTGTGGCCCTCACCTCCTGGGGTCACTGCTCCATGGGTGCCTCCTCACTTGGATGGGGGCTTCCTGGGTGTGCACAGGGCCATGTCCTATTTCTCTTTTACTCTTAAAACCTAGCAGAGTTCTATGTAGAAAGTGCTTAATAAATGCTTATTGTGATAGAGAATCTATAATGTGAAAAAATATGAGTTAATCAATGTTACGACTATACCTGGGAAGGAAGAATTGCGTCTTGTCCTGATTATCTATTGCACATCAGGCCATTTTAATTTTGAAACAGGGTCTTGCTAAGTTCCTTAGGGCCTTGAAAAGTTGCTGAGGCTGGCCTTGCACTTGCATGGTCTTGTGTTGACTGGGTTTAGCTGCTATGTGGTTTCTATCTGGGGTCTGTTCCGGTCAGACGGAAGCCAGACACTGATGGTCTGCAGACTCCACTCAGCTGGGCATCTGTCCCAGCATCTTTCCCCACACGGTTGGTGCTGTACTTGGGATGCTGCAAGAACCTGGGCCTGGCTAGGCAGCCTCTCATGTGGCTAGAGTAGGAGTCCCCATAGCACTCCAGTCTCAGGGTAGCTAGGCTTCTCACATGGCAGTAGCTTTTCTCCAATAAGTGTTCCCAGAGATTCAGGTCACAGCGGCAAGACTTCCTATGACCTCCTCTGAAGAAGGCACACGGTGTCACGACTGCCACATCAGATGTTCAAATGCAAGCCATAGAGAAGGGCAGACTAGGAGGAGGGGACTTCACAAGAACATGGAGACAAGTCTAATTTAGTACTTAAACCAGGATAGACAAGTGAAACTCAGTTACATATCTCTGGGAACAACCCAGGGCAAAAATAAATGCTTAATGTAAACTATATACATTTAAATAAAATACTTTAACATTTGTGAGCCTCTATAAAAGTCAAGATGCTTAGTTTTAGAAAGTGACCAAATCCCCTGGGGCAGCCTATAGGAAGCATTTGTTTGTTGATGGTGCCCCACTTATAGCATTTAGTATAATCAGGAGCAGGTTTCACTTCAAACCTACCTTCTTGACATCTGGACAGCTCCCTGGACTAAATGAAAGGTGCTGTGGTTTAAAGAGGGACAGGAAGGGTAAAATTCGTGTGTAAGAATGTTTGAAACTATTGTTTATAATAATGAACAATTAGGAAAGACCCTCATTGTCTGTGTTATATTTGTCACTGTAACAAAGTACCTGAGACAGTTAGCTTATAAAAAGAAAGAGTTACTGATTCACAGTTCCAGAACTCAGTGGACCCATTGTTTTGGGGACCATGAAGAAGCAGCCCATCATGGTGGGAACACATGACAGAGGAAGTTTGTTCATCTCATGGCAGCAGAGAAGCAAGAGAGAAAGACAAGAAGGGGTCCCAAAACCCCCTTCAAGGGCATGCTTTCAATAACCTTGCTTCCTTTCAGTAGGCCCCACCTCCCCACCTCCTAAAATGATACTGCATCAAGAGTTTTAATGGCAAAGTGCATAACAAACTGATAGGTGAGAAAAGAATCAGCAAAAAAATTTGCATACAGTTTATTCCAATTATGTTTAAATATGTACAAGAATAGAAAAAAGGCTACAAGTTTCTGGGATTTGTTACACTCTGGCTTTCTCTGTGTGGAACTTGTCTTGGCCTTTCTGGTTTTCTTTCCCTTTGGAACCTTTCAGATCTTGCCATTGTGTGCAATGCCCCAGTAAAGGCCTGAGTCCACATAGCAGAACCAGAAAATGTTTAAAAGCTTTCTTTTTTGTGCTTTTTGTGTTCAACCAGGTTCGCGCAGTGAGCACATATACTTATTATAATCAGAAAATACAATTAGAAAATGAAACTCCACCAGGAAGTTGGGCTGTGTCATGGTCCCAAGTTTCCCCCCAAGCCTTTGATCCCAGGGCTGCCAGGGATCCATGTAAGCATCCCTGGTGGATGGGAGGCCTTATCACCAATTGCCTTAGACCAATATCTTGTGGTCTCATGTACCGTTCTTAACTTCTCCAGACTTTGTTATCTGCCCTAAAATTATAGGGTTGAACAATAGGATTCAATCTGTGGAATTCTGGAATTTATAGGCACTTTCCCTCATCCTCTGAAGTCCTCCCTGGTGCCTGAAGGCAGAAGCAAGGTGAACCTTATCACCATTGACTAAGAGAAAACACAGGCTCCGCAAGGTATTGTACTAGCCCAGGGCCACACGGATGTTAAACAGGGTGAGGATTCCAACAGGCCTCTGGCTTTGCACCAAGATCTATCTACCAGGATTTCTTTTACATATCAACAGCAAACTCCCATGGTATTGGTGAGCTCAGCCAGGATCTCTGCCCTCTGAGATCACAGATACTAGGACGAATGTCTCCTCCTCATTTCTGTATTGCAAGGGTCTCAGAGCATCCCTACTGTCCTCTGAGCCCTCTTTAGTTCCATCTGTCCTCCTCAGATGACATTGTTTGGGGGCCACACACCACTTTAGAATCTTAGAATCAGAATTGAAAAAGACTTCTAAAGGTCATCTGTCCTAAAAAGCCCCTGTCAGCCTTTTACAGAAACACTCTCATCTGAAAAAGTCCTCAACAATACTCCCAGGGGGTCCTGGGGCCAGGGTCTGGGTGACAAAGCGCCCTTTCCCCAACTGAGCAGTGGTACCTCTGTGTCTTGGAACGCGGGCGGCGAAGCTGGAGGCGGTGTGACTCAGGCCTTTACCGGGGCATTGCACACAATGGCAAGATCTGAAAGGTTCCAAACGGAAAGAAAACCAGAAAGGCCAAGACAAGTTGCACGCAGAGAAAGCCAGCGTGTTACAAATCCCAAGAGCCAAGAAGAAACTCGTGGAAAAAAAAAAAAAAAAAAACTTTCCTGAGAGGGTTTCATTGTGTGTGCTCTGGGTCAAAAGAACCTCCTGTGCGAAGGGGCTCTCCCACCTGCTGGGACTGTCCCCAAGGAGTTCTTTTTCTTCTGTCTGGGTTTAGCAAACTTCCTGCTTCCTCTCCCCCAGTACAGTGAGCCCCTCTCTGTCCTGGTCAGCGAGGGTGACAGGGTTTGGCCGCTGTGGTGGCAGTTTGCCTGGGCACTGGCACCAAGTGACTTAGTAAATACCGTGGCTTTGATAATTTCTTGCTTCACTGGTCTCTTGGGATTCTTTTCATCTGCATTTAAAAAAGAAATCAGACCTCCCTTTGCCCACAAAGTCAGATGCTTTTATTTTGTGTACAACTTAAAGAAATGGATGCCTATCCCTAATACTGATCCATTGGATAATATATTTTAAAATAGAGAAAAGCAAAAAAATTTTAAAATTTTCCTCTTTGAACCTTCGTCAGTGGAGACATAAAAGCCACAGTTGATTCAATTTGAAATGGAAACACTTTATGTTGGAATCCAAAATGTCTTACATCCATGAAAAACTATTATGTATAAAAAAATCCTATGATTGTTTTTCTCTCCAAATAAAATTCATTTGTGTTAACAAACACTCCTTTGTGTATGTGCAAATTTAGGGAGCACACAGAGATTCTCTAAGGTCACATCCCTTTGTTTCTGGGGTTACATGAAATAATTTTATATGACCAAAGCAATTCTTATCAGATTTGTATATCAAAGATGTAAACCTCAGAGCTCAGAAATTATTTTACCAGTGTGGCCACCTGCCCCCATCTGATGTCAGACCCCTCTAAAGCTGTCTTGGATCAACTATGGTCAGGCTAGTGCATCCTGGGACCTTGGATGACATACTCATTTAATTCTTACAACAGCCCTAGAGATGTGTCATCTCCATATTCAAATCAAGAAACCAAGTTAAGAGAGGTCCAGAATCTTATCCAAGATCACAGAGCTAGTAAATAAGTCAATGAAACAGAAAGACTCCTAAACCAGGGACCTTTTTCATATTAGACCTTTTCATTCATATGATCATCTAGTCACTCAAGTTCAAGTTCTCCACTCATCAGAAATACCTCCCTAGGCAACCCATTGCAGTTTGAGAGTTTTTATAGTTTTAGAGAGTTTTTGCAGTCCTTTGTGTGTGTGTGTGTGTGTGTGTGTGTGTGTGTGTAGTTTTTGCAGTAAGTTTTCTCTTCTATACTCAGAATTTCTTTATCTATAAAATCTATAAAATTACTCATGCTGAGCTTCTTCATAATGTCCACCTCTAACCCCACCATAATTATGAATCTACTCCTGGGGCACAAACCCAGGGGATAGGGGTGTAAGCTCATGATCACTGACTAGGATGTGAGGTTTCCAAGCTCCGGGTCAGAAGAATTTGAGGCTCTCCTATAAGGAAGCACACTTTAGGACCGCCATGTGAAACCCTCAGCCTCCATGCGGCCACGCCTAGGGAATACTGGTATTCAGGAAGTGTTGGGGGCTGGTTAAAGTCAGAGGAGAAGGAAGAGGGTGGACCCCAAGCCCCACACTACAGGTTCACCTCATGGAAAGTCAGCTCAGAAAGGAGACACATGTTCTGAGGAGAGATAACCTCTATCCCACCTGCATTTGTCTGCAAGTCATTTCCTGGTTCTTGTATGGCAGTGACCTGGAAATGTGAGCCACAAAGGTCATGATTCTAGAAATGCAGGCTTTGCCAAGTCCCCCAGCCAGGTGCACCCGCTGCCTCCACAGCCCTTTGTGTATTGTTGGCCTGGTCGTGTCATTGTGAGCCATTAGCATTAGTAATTTCCTCTTTAGACTCTGAACTTGTGCAAGGAATGGCAGATTAATGGCCCAAGGCCCATTTTTGTAAATAAAGTTTTATTAAAACATAGCTACTCCCATTAATTTTTGTATCATTTATGGCTGTTTTCTCTATAACTGCTTAAACTATATGGACCACAAGGGCTGAAACATTGATTACCTGTCCCTTGACACAAAAAGTTTACCAATTCCTGTTTTGTTTTTTGTTCTCGTTCTCTCTCTCTCTCTCTCTGTGTCTCTGTCTCTGTCTCTGTCTCTCTCTCTCTCTCTCTCTCTCTCTCTCTCTTTCTCTCTCTCTCTTCTGGTACTGGGGATTAAACCCAGGGATGTTTAACCCCTAAGCCACATCCCCAACCCTTTTTAAATTAGACACAGGGTCTCACTAATTTGCTTAGGTCCTGGCTAAATTGCCGAGACTGGCTTTGAACTCATGATCCTTCCGCCTCAGCTTCCCGAGTCACTGGGATTACAGGGGTGCATCACCATGCCCGGCCCAATCCCTGTTCTTGAGAGCAAAGACAAGCTCTTATCTTGTATCTCTATTGGAGTCTTGTATCTCCAGTGTTAGAGCCAGAGTTTCTTTATCTATAAAACAGGCCTGATGTCTTTTTCACAGAGATGTGTGAAATACGAACGAGATGTACTTGGAACAGCATAGGTAAAATGCCTGGTGCCATGCCTAGCCGAGAACAGATACTCAGCACGTGTTTACTGAATGAGTGAGTAAAGCAGATCAATTCCCCCACAATGAAATGATGCATGTGGAGGCATTTAGTAAACTATACAATGCTCTACGATAACAAGGGCGGTTATCACCATCTCTGTCAAGTATAGACATGCTCTAGAGCAAGGTCCACCCTCCCCTCTGGCTTTCCTGATCCTGATTTTAAGAGAAAAATCCCACGCACAGTCTTAATTTAAACTGATTCACATTCCAATTTTTAAAAATTACTCTTCTCTGTGATCTTTAGGTTAAATCTGGAGTTCCTCAAATAAGAACAACTAAAAATTGACAACTCTGGTCTCTGGTTGTTGTGTTGGAGGTCAAACATTGCCCCAACATTTCCCAGACTTTCCTCCCTTGTGTTGCCCTTATGGTTGGCCACAAAAGAAACTGCCATGAGATTTTGAAAGCAGAGCAACCATCAAACTTAAAGGTCAGTGCTGAGTCCCACGTGCCACCATAACTCATGTACATGCTCTGTCACTGATCTACTTGTCCTCCTTGGTGTGGAGCACCAGTCGGTTCTGAAGCTTCCACAGCTCTTGCTGTGTCCTGTGTTAGGCATGTGTGCAGCTCCATGCAAAGGGCATGCTCTTCTTCTGTAAGGGGAGATGGCAAAAGACCTGTAGAGTCCCGGGTTGTCTTTGCTCTCTCCTGCTTCAGGTTCAACTTGGACTTCCTGCTGCCTACCCTGCATTAACTTCAGAGCCAGGGTAACACACAGAGGCAGTGGCATTCCCAGAATTCTTCACTAGCTGCCTATCTTCGTTCATTTTCTGTGGCTATGATAAAATACCTGAGACTAAGTACTTTATTTTTAAAGGACTTTATTTATCTCATAGTTTTGGAGGTCCAAAATCATGGTGCCAACATTGGCTTTTGGTGAGCGCCTAATGGCAGATAGCATCCCATGGCAGGCTGAAGTGCATGCAAGAGAGAGAAAGAAGGATGAAGGGAGGCAAGAGGGCGAACTAAGAAAGCTGAATTCTTTTTTATAACAACCCACTCTTGTAACTAATGCGGTCCTGTGAGACCTGTTCCACTCTCTGGAGAGGAGCATTGATCCCTTCCAAGAGCAGTGCCCCTATGACCTCATTATCTCCCTGAAGTCCTCACCATCTTGATACTGTCATGTTGGAGAATTAAGCCTCAGCACAACTTTTGGTGGGGACAAATCTTCAAACCACAGCACTGCTCTTTGTAGTGCCTGCATAGTAAGTTTTCTCTTCCAGACTTTCATTTCCATAGCTTCTCTCACAATTGTGTGGAATCTAATTTCTGTAAGAAATTCTTCATTTCACATCAGTGAGAGTACCTCAGCTTTACTGACCAAACCCTGAAGAAGAAAACCTAAGGGATGGGTTCTCTGACTTGGTTCTGGAATTGGTTCTTTGGTCTGATTTTTTTTAAGGGCATTAATGACCCTGATGCAGGGGTAAAGGAGACACTGGTAGTCATGGTATTGGTGTAAAATAGTTAATTAAATTATCACCTGTAAACACATGTAATTAAGTGCCCACAGAAGATAAGACTTTGAATGACCAAGTAGTTGCTTCCATAGAACATTTTAATGAAAATGATAACAATAAAAGAGTGAATAGGTAGTTCTAAGCATGCTAGAGGACTTAGAGAAAGAAAACAATGATCATAGGGCTCTAAGTTCCCAACTCAAAGTCTAATTAAGGAAAACCCTTAGTTCCTGTGGCCAATGGACTGGGATTTCTGAAAATCAAATCCAATATCAAATTTTGGACTAAATAATACAGATTGAAATTATAACCTCCAAGGCTCTCTTATGTTAAAATTAGAACTTTAACTGGGAGAAAGAGGGGCCCCAAAAGACTGGGGTGGAGATATATGAGCAGATTCCGATGACGCTGGTGAACTTGAACTCCTTGGTGAAGCTTGGTGAACTCCTTTGTTAGTTGAAATAGCACTTCCTCCATAACTAAAGAGCTTAGTCTCACCTTGTCTGAAGAAACTGCACTGGACTTTCATTAGAACTGGACCATGACAAAGGACCTGAGGTGCCTTGTAATGAACTGCTGAATTTCCTCAGGCCTTTAGCCCAACTGCTCTCATTCTAGACCTATAACTAGATTCAGGCTTTAGCAGGTCCCAGGAGTCAAAGTTTAAAGTGTGATCCATGTGAAAAAAAATCTCATATACATCAAAAGAGTTATGTTTTGCCAATTTACAGTCACAGAAACTAGAGAAACATTTTTATTTATTTATTTATTTTTTATTTTATTTTATTTTTTTGGAACCAGGGATTGAACTCAGGGACACTCTGCCACTGAGCCACATCCCCAGCCCTATTTTGTATTTTATTTAGAGACAGGGTCTCACTGAGTTGCTTAGGACCTTGCTAAGTTGCTGAGGCTGGCTTTGAACTCACGATCCTCCTGACTCAGCCTCCCAAGTCGCTTGGATTACAGGCGTGCGCCACCATGCCTGGCTAGAGAAACATTTTTAGAAATCCATCTTAATGTTGAATTAGGGTGGAAGGAATATAATACTGGACCAAGGCAAACATGTCAATATAGGAAACTGAAAAGAAATTCTGGATTTCATGTGATATTCTGAGTAGTTTTGAGTGACTCTCATGGTTTCCTTGGTTCATTAACTAAAATCTAGATCCAATGGTGGCTTATACCTGGTATAATTGAAATACTAGAATTGTCTTAACACAAGGTATGGTAAGATAGTCAAGGACTTAGGGAGATCAGAATGCTAGAGTGGTTTTATTATGTGAGACGCACCCTGCCTACCTACCTTCTAATGATGTCCCCAGGAAGTGCAAAGGATGCTTCCTTTATCAAGACCTTGAGATATAACATCTAAACCTTAAGACCCTGGGGTAACTGATCACCGTAAAAAGAGGAATGACACAGAACTGTTGCCACTGAAGGAAGCTCTGGAAATTCATGAGCATGATCATATGCATAGATAGCAGAACCCAAGTGGAGGGCACTTAATCCCCCACTAGAGATGAGGTAGACACTGTAGCAGACAACAGATCTAAAGCATTCATCAGAATGGTTTGACCTGAAGATCTTTTGGTTTGACTAATTGATCATTCTGTCCCTAAAACTGAAATTGATATATGACCTGCTCAAGTCTGATTTATATGTTAAAAATTCTAGATCTGGTGAGTAGAGATGACATGATTGCAGTAGGGAATCCTTGATCCCTTCCTGAGACTTGAGCCAATTCTCAGCCACATTGCCATGTGAACGAAAGGGGAGTGGATCCCCTCAGAAAGAATCTACTACTCAGTCCAAAATTTATAGAGTAACTCTGTTTTTCCTAAAGATACTTGAGAACATTTACCAATATTACTTTGTGTTAGGAAAAAGAAAATTACTACACCTTTTAGGAATTGCTGGGTATTGGCTCTAAATTGACACTAATTTCAGGAGATTGATAATGCCAATGTGGCCCACTATTAGAACATGGATTTGTGGAGATCAGATGATCCATGGAGTTACGGTTGAGTCCCTCTCATAGCGGGCTCAATGTGGCTCTGAATACCCTGTAGTTATTTCCTGGTTCCAGAACTGATCAGTTTAGGAGTAGACATGCAGGTTGTTAGTGGAATCTCTACATTGGTTTCTTTCTGTATGGAGTATGGGTTAGTATGGTAAGAAAATTCAAGTGGAAGCTGGTAGAATCCTCTCTGACTACAAAAGAGTAAAACTAAAGAAACATTACACTTTTGGAGGTGTGACAGAAATTAGTGCCACCAACATGGACTTGAAAGATGCAGGGATGGTGAATCCTACCACATCGCCAATTGACTTGCCTGTTTGGCTTGGGGCCAAGATACATGGATCTTGGAGAACAACTGGATTATTCTAAACTTAACTGGGTGGTGATTTTAATTGTAGTTGCTTTTCCAGATGTAGTTTTGTTGTTAAAAAATCAATACAACCTCTGGTAGGTATTGATTTGATAAATGCCGCTTTTTTTCTATACCTGTTAATAAAGACCACCAGAAGCAATTTGCTTTCAACCAGCACAGCAGGCAGTACAGCTTCACTGTCCTACCTCAGAGCTGTAACTCCTCAGTTTACTGTCATAACCTAATCCTGTGGACGGACCTTGATAACCTCTCCATTCCACAGGGTGCCACATAAGCCTACTGTGCTGCTGATATCATGCTGTGTGGTCCTGGTTGGTAGGAAACAGCAATTACTCTGCATATCTTGTTAAGAAAAATACAAACAAATGGAGAGAAAAGAAAACAAATCCCACAAAAATTCAGGGGCACTCTATTCTGTTGAGATTTCTAAGTGTCCAAGAGGCAGGTCATGTTGAGATGTTTCATGCAACATGAAAGAGAAGTTACAGCATCTGGCCTTTCTTACCACTAAGGTAATGGTTACAATGCCTGGTCAACTTCTGGAAGCAACTTCATTTGGACATGTGACTCTAATTAATTTATCAACCTGAAAAGCTGCTAGCATTGAGGGCAGTCTGGGAAATGAGAAGACTTTGCAAAAGATCCAGGCTACCATTCTGCCATCTGAATGGAACAAATGACTTGGCATATTCAGTTGTGCTAGAAGTAGCTGTGGTAGGTCTCCATAGGTAAGTCACAACATGGACTTTAGAATGTGGGTATAAAATTATGCCATGCTCTGCACATTATTATTCTTCCTTTAAGAAAAATTTCTGCCTTACTTTTGGGCCTAATAGAGACTGAATTCCTGACCATGGGCCACCAAGTTGTCATGCAACCTGAGTGACATGAGGAGAGAAGTTAGAGTTCCAGTCTATCCTTGTGCTCTCCTGCTTCATGTGCTGCTATTCTTCCCATTGTTTTTCCTGCTGACCTGTAGTAACTTCAGGTCACCACCAAATGCAGAGTCTTACCTACACTACCTACATCACTCTGTGGTCCCTGGTGGGTGACTTCAATCCTTCACTTGTCCCCTTCCAGATTGTGTTAGTCCACTTTTTGATGCTATAACAAAATATCTTAGACTGGGAAATTTATACAGAATAGAAGTTTATTTGGCTCACAGTTCTGGAGTTTGGGACACCTAAGAGCATGGAGTCTACTTGGCTTCTGGCGGGGATCTCTTGCTGCATCACAATATGGTGGAGAATAACACATGGTATGACAGAGCAAGCAGGCTAGCTTGGGTCTCTCTTTCTCTCCTTATAAAGCCACTAAAGCCATCACAAGGGTCCCACCCTCATTACCTCATCTAATCCTAATTATCTATCCAAGGTCCCACCTCCAAATGCCATTAACCTACAAATTTGGGGATTAAGTTTTCAACAGGTTAAATTTGGAGGGATGCATTCAAACCATAACACAGATCTTCACTTCCCAGCTTCCACCACAACTGCAATGGCCAAATTCCTATAACAAATCCTTTATTTTATATCACTCATAGGGATTCTGCTTTCCTCATCAAACCCAAACTGGTACAACTGCCTATTATATTCGTGATTACATTTAATTTTCATAACAGCTCTGCCTTATAGATCTAATCCCCCAATTTTATAAATGCAGAAACTGAGTATTAAAGCAGTTTGCCCCACACCTCAAGCCTAGTCTGTGGGATGCGGAATCAGAACCCTCCCATGTATACCTGCACACAACGCTTGGGAGAAGCAGAGGACTTTGCCAAGCTGCGCCCAGATCCCAAAAAAGACAACACAAATGCCCACAGGAGAGAAATGAAGACGTCAATTGAGGTGCATTCCATTAGTGAAGGAGTGAAAATATACCAAGTGCAGCCTCACACAAGCAGGGGCGGTGCTGCTTGTAATGCGGACAGGGAAAACCAGACACAGGAGGACATGCTCAGGATTCCATTGCATGGAGGTCAGAGACAATCAGATGGAATCTTGTTTAGGGACCAGGAGTACATACTTTGATTTGGGAGGAGAGGAAACCGGCGGGGTGGTGGCCGTAGAAGTTAAGACAAAAATTATTCTTGGTGGGGAGTAGCAAGAAGGGTAGTGGGGTACTTGCAAGGTATTTTCCTGACCTGCATGAAAAGTACTAATTACATAATGGTCTGTTCTGCCGTAATTCATGTTTTGTGGACCTTTCTGTCTGTGTGTATTCCGTGTGTAACCATAATAATGGTTTTTAAAGCATCACATATCACAGTACTCTTACAGTTTCACAGTGGCAATACTAAGGATGTTTTGCAAAGCTCTTTTGAGAAACCCCAAATTCTCAAATGCCAACTGGCAGTTTCCCGCCCCCCATCTTAAAACTTCTGTTTTTTGCCCAAGGAACAACACTTTCTTAGAACCCTTCACTTTCAAAAGAGGGTTTTTTGTTTTTGTTTTTGTTTCTTTGGTTAAAGAAGAAGTTATCACTTCAGACGGTTGTCATATATGTTACCAGATAGAGAGTAAAACGGGCAGCATGAGAACCCCCCTTGTGAGCTAAGTGGCACTCCAGGAACTTGCTCCTCAGGGCACCCTAGGGAATAACAAATACCCAAACTGCCAGGCCTCCAAAAACAGCTGTGGTTGATGGTTTCAGTATGCTATATGTTCATTCCCTCTACAGACAAGGCAACTGAAGCACAGAGAAGTTAAACAATTTGCCTCTGTCGCTATCCAGGAAATTGAAAATCCAAGTGTTGAGCAGAAGCACTCAAACCCTGCAGCCTGCGTGAGTAACCAGCAAGCCATCCTGCCACCCCAGCTATTGTCTAAATTAAGAATCAGTGCACGTGCGTGCGCACACACACACACACAGAGAAATCTTGAAATTCTCCTTCCCTTTGTAGTTGAACAATCATTTCCCCTCTTTCTCAGTTTTCTTGATTCCATCCCTATGTTAATCCCCTCAGCTTGACACTGGCCAATTTCATCCCTCACTCAATTTATGGCAGATTCTCTCTATATCCAACTCCTCTCATGCCAGCTATAAATCCTATGATGGCTCCCCATTGCCCACCTTGTCAAGTACAGACCCGCTCCATGGCTTACAGTGCCCTTCTTGACCTGACTCTGGCTCTTTGAGTCTCATCTTCTATTTATCTTTCCATCTATCTCTCTGCAGACAATCTCAGACTGTTTACGGTACCCCCATGCACCACAGTGCTTTTCCCCACTAGCCCTTCCCTGCCCTCTGCACTCTCTCTCTCTGGTCCTAGTCATCCTTTAAACCCCAGGACAAACACCAGCTTCTCTGGGAAGCATTGCATGATGTCTTCCAGTCGGGACCTCTCTCCCCAATCTCTCTGTACCTCTCCTGTGATCTTTATCAAAATCTGCCCTGCTGAGATTTACCCACCTGTTACCCTTACAGACTCTAAACCAGAATACAGACTGTGTCTTATTGACTTTTTGATTCCCAAAGCCTGGCACAAAATAATACTAGTTCATATTCAATGACTCTGTTTCACCCACTTAAGTTCAGGTCCAGTGCTGAGGACTTGCATGACACCATGACACTCTCCTGTCCTGATATCCTGGCAGGTTCCTCCCAGAGCAAAATAGCTAAAGCAGAGATCATGTGGAGGCAGGAGGATGGAGTCCTTTCCTGGCCAATGGGAGGTGACTGATACTGGGACCTGCACAAAGGACTATTCATGTGGGGTGCAATCTGGCTGGATGCCCACCTGAAACAGATTTTGCCTGGCCCAGTCTCAGACTCCAAAGACTCCGCCAAGGTGAATCAGGATGAGGAGAAGTGGAAAATTCCTCCTTCACATCTCATTGGGAAATTTGAACCAGAAATCAACCTTCCAGGCCCAGCCTGTCTCGTTTTTCCAGACAGGACTCCCTGATTCTCCAGTCTGCCCTGAAAGGAGCTGTCGTGGGAGCAGTGTGAAGCTGCTGTGAAGACTTTCATGTGGCTTCTCTGTTAGAAAACAGTTCCCTCCTAGAGGCCTTTGGAACACAGCTTCATTGAGAACCTGGCCTGTCTTCCAGGCAGGGCATGGGGACTGTTTTTCAAGGGAAAACACATGCATATTTGCTGGAGAAATACACATGCTTAACTTTTTTGAGCCCTGTGAGCATTCTTCCTTAAATAAATCATCCTGCATGATCTTGTGACCTGAGACCTGGAAGTGGTTTTGTCCTGGCCCTGAGCTGTGGCCTCCAGAGAGAGGAGCACTATCCCATTTGGACGCCCATGTGAACACCCACGATGCAGCTTTGTTTTCACCCAAATGGGCAGACCAGCTGGAGCTGCCAGAGACTATCATCTGGATGCCTTATTCAAGAGCCAAGCAGGTATAGGGCAACCTGCATGCATCACAGACGAAAAGGAACAGGAAGTTGGCAGAGACGATAGGAATTCTCTTCAACAGCCTTCTCCATTTACAGAGCACAGCACTAAGGTCCAAAAAGAAAATCCTGTGGCTGGTGTTTCCCAAGGACAGGCTGCATGAAGTCTCCTGGGGAACGAGTCACCAATGCCACGAATGCTGGGCCCCCTCCCATACTCCGTCTCTTGGGATTTCCTCTGAAACCAGGGCTTTGACTGGCTCCCCAGGGAGCTCTGGTACACCCTGAAGTCTGGGACTTGTGCAAAGTTCTCTGGCCTTTCTGTTTAGATGTAGGCTGAGCCCACGTTTCTCCTGGGCTTCAGCTGTCCTTTCATCTGCTCTGTTCACCTGCCCCTCCAACTACAATGGCTCCATCTAGAGTTCTCTCACACTTTGACCACATTGCCCTGCTTGCCACCCTCTCCACCCAGGCCCTCATCTAAGGCTCCTGGTATCCTAAGCTGCCAACAGTAGCACAGGGAACAGGACACTCTCTCCAGCAGTGTCTGAGCTGTGCATGGCCCCAGAGAGGACCTACTGCTGCCCCTCCTCCCCATCCCCATCTGTACACGTTCCTTCCTCTGTTCCCCCTTGTGTACAAAGTGATGATATTATTCATGGAAGCAATAGCATCTGCTGTCTCCAGAAGCCGGAAGCTCTGTGTGGTCTCAAGAGGGGTCTGTAAGATGATAAGTCCTTTTGAATTTGGGAGTTTTCTCAGGCTTATTGTAAGTAACCATTTTCCTAAATGTATCTGCAGACTTCTGGTGCATATGGTTTAGAGCTTTACTGAATTCATATAATTCTATAGTCATCCTTGGTATTCAGGGGGATTGGTTCCAGGATCCCCTGCAGATACCAAAATCTGTGGACATTCAAGTCTCTCATGTAAAATATCCTCATTTTTGCAGATAACCTATGCACATCTCTCTCTAGTTGTTAGTATTGCATTGTTTAAGGAATAACAAGAAGAATGGAAAGCCTGCACTTGTTCAGCACAGATGCATTTTTTTTTAAATATTTCAATCTGCAATTGGTTGAGTCAACAGATGCAGAACCCACAGATCCACAGGGCCAACTGTAATCTCTTCCCTCCACATAGCCACCTGTGTGTTAGCCTTTAATTTAAATAAATGCCATTTTGGGAATTCCTCTATACATGAGTGTTTCCTTGAAGGCAGGCCTGTCCTCTCAAGGGGAGCAGGAAAGAGGGAAAAGGGAATGTAGTAGGGGAATCTGATTCACATGGGCCAGTCCTTCTTCAGCTGTTGGACCTCCTTCTAGAGCTTCAGTCTTTTCATCTGAAAACAGACTGCAATTCCCACCTCACAGAGTAGGTGTTGTAAGATTTAGAAGCACAGTGCCTGATGCTGGCACATGGTGAATGTCCCTGTCCTGTTCCTGGCCTTCACATATTGCTATTTCAGGGACATGCTGCAAGCTCTCAAGATCTAGTTCTTTGTGGTTTAAGACTGACAGTTGGAGGACCCCTCTGGAAAGATCTCTAAGTTGCTGAAGAGAGAAGAGTAGTTTGAGTTCCTGCCATTGGAATGGCAGTATCAGATAAGCATTTGGGATGTATTTGGTAAGTATCAGATAAGTATTTGGGTGTCACCATGGGCCCCTTAAGAGGGACTGGGACCACATTACTTCTCGTAAGTTAGGCTACATAATATCTCATGATCCATTCTTACGATCCTGTGATAACCAGCTTGGCCCACAATCAAGTCAGTCTTACAGACTCATCCACCATTATTCCTCCCAACCCCATATTTCTGGGGGACCCAAGATAGCAAAGATGAGGTAGGCAGCAGATCTCACCTCCTCTGCAATTTGGAATCAAAGCAGTGAGAGAACAGCTTGATAGGAGAAGTGGGTGACTCACAATATTGGAAGGTCAGAGACATGGAAGGACTTGAAAATTCTAATTCCTAGAATAAATCCCATATTTCTTCTAAGACATGAAGTTTACTGTCTCCCCTCCATGTCATACCACTTCCTGCAACCAGACTTCCGATTCTTAAACTTTGCATTCCTCCTTTCTCTGCAAGATTAATTTCCACTCATCCTCAAAGGCCCCATTCCACCAAGCTTCTCCTGCTTCCCTAGCTATGGTAGACCCAGCTTTCAACTGCATTTCTCTTAGGATGTTACCATGAAACTGCTTTGTATTCTAGCATGTGGGAACATATCTTACCAGATCACATCTTACTGGAGTCTTTGAGAACAGATCCTGGTCCTCAATTTTTCTCAGAATACCCTGTTGGCATGTGAAAGATGTTTATGAATGTTTATTGAAATGAACCAAGAACAGGATTCTAAAGATTAAGTCAAATACATGGAGTCTTTGGTTTGAGCACTTTTCTTGTTTGTTTATTGTCAACAAAGACAGGTAGTTACCTTCTCAATCAATTTTAAATTTTGAAAAACAAGGTTATTGTGAGAATATGGGGGACTGCTATTGACCTCTCAGGACAAGAAGTGGGGGTAATGTTGGGTCACAAAGATATAGAAAACTTTCCTGTCTCTGTCCTTCAAAGGGCTGCAGAGTCATTCATTGTCTCTTTCTTGTATGACAAACCTCTTCTCTTGGCAGGTTGGACATTAGGCTTTGCCCTTGACTCCTGTTTTGTTATGCAAAGTACCAGCTCCTGTTCTGCTATCTCAGGACCTTCCATTTCAAGCATCCTCCTAACTCTCTGTGTCTCTTAATTAATATTCTCTTGAAAAATAAACTGATTGGCTTAGCCCAGTCTGTGCCCCAAATCACATGTGCACCTCTGGGCCAACCAGCTGACCAGGAACAGGAATGTCTGATACCAGTATGACCTGCTAGATTCCAACCTTTCAGCAAGAAGCCAGAATTCAGGAAGAAGGAGGGGAGAATTAGAATGCTTCCCAATAACTGGTCATTGGTTGTATCATCATCATAGCAGAATCTAATATAATAATGTCTATAAAAAGCAATGAGGCATAGGGAGTCTGCAGTAAGGACCCAGACCGAGAACCACAGCACCGGCTGAAATGGGAGCACCTGAGTGCTGCTGATATGGGTCTCTGGGGCCTGTGGCAGCTGAAGGCCAGATACAGGTTGGCTCAGTCTCTCTCAACCTTCTACTTGCATTTTTGTTTTTCTTCCCAAGAGACATATGAATGGAGGTAGCCTTACCCAGATGGATATTTCTGGTCTGTTCTCTCCATTGCCAGCAGAGGTAACTCTGGGGTTGACAGAATGAGAACCAAGGGGAAAGGAAAGAGGTGGGTAGAGAAAGTATGGATCTGAGGAGCCAGGGGCACTCCCACTAAGTCATGCCGGGGACACTCAAAGAGGCCACTGATTGTCAATTAAAGCAGGCTCAGGGTGGTGCCTCAGTAGATGCACAGATGCTGCTTTTTGCCTTCTGTGTTTTAGCCAGACATGATGTAGTATTTCCCTTCTTAAAATAATGCATAATAAATAAAAATAATAAAATAATAAATGATTGTCCTTGAATATTATTCAGCCATAAAGAAGAATGAAATTACGGTATTTGCTGATAAATGAATGGAACTGGAGACTATCATGCTAAGTGAAATAAGCCAATCCCAAAAAACCAAAAGGTGAATGTTTCTCTGATATGTGGATGCCAAAAACAAAATGGCTGGGCGTGGGGATAGAAGTTCATTGGATTAGACAAAGGGGAATGAAGGGAAGGGAGAGGGAAGGGAATAGGAAAGACAGTAGAATGAATCAGACATAACTTTCCTATGTTCATAAATGAATATGTGACCATAAAACATGAAACTCCACATCATGTACTACCACAAGAATGGGAAATTATACTCCATGTATGTATGATATGTCAAAATACACTCTACTGTCATATATATCTAAAAAGAATAAATAAAAAAATAATAAAAATAATCCTCCTTAGCTCCTTTATATCCCACTCTTTCCTGGTCAATTTGAATAGCTGTAACAAGCTACCAAAGACTGGGTAACTTCTAAGCAACAAAAATTTATTTCTTCCAGAAGTTTGAGATCAGTGGGGTCATTATGTTGGGGTTCTGCTGAGGGCCCTCTTCCTGGATACTAGAAAGGCTGCCCACTTGTATCCTTCCACAACAGAAAGGGCTAGAGCACTCTCTGGGGTCTCTTTTATCAGGGTACTACTCATATTCAGGAAGACTCCACTCATGACCTAATTTCCTTCCAAAGGACCCATTGCCTAAAACCTAACTGCATTGGGGGTTATGATTTCAACATATTTAAGGGTGAGGGACACAAATATTCAGTTCATAGTATTCTAATAATTACCTCAGTTTTCTACTCAATCAATGATGATGCTTGAATTCATGCTGCCTCTGGGAGTTACCCCCAGAACGTCTGGGTTAGGTTCCTCACCACAGAGACTGGGTAAGGCCCTAAGGATGGTGCTTTAAACAAACTTCTAGGACCTTTAGATTCATATACCAACACATCTGCCCTTATTGTCCTTGTTTGCTCAAAAATGTAAAAACTAATAAAGGATAGCCAAAGGAGCAACCATGTGGTATCATGCGTCCCCTGCCATGGCCTCCACCTCACCATGTTTTCCTATCTTCCCTCCACTTCAGGAGACTCTTTTTCTTTTTCTTTTTCTCTTTCTTTTCTTTTTTTTTTTTTTTTTTTTTGAGCAGGACTCTTAACCACCTTTCAAGGCCCCATTCAAAAGTCTCGTCTTCCACACAGACTTTCCTGACTTCACAGCCAGACCAAATATCTCCCTCCTCTGGGCTTCCCCCTCCTGTGATCCTTTCATAAAGGTAGCACGTGTCATGCTCTTCGTGGGTCTCCCTGACAAGCCTGTGTACGCCTGGTGGGACAACCATGCCTGGTATGGCTTCATAGTACTTGGTATTCACTAGACTCTCAGGATGTGGCAAAGAAAGCAAGACCTGGGTTCCTTTTTCCCATTTACTCTCTGTGGACATTGAGCGAGACTCAATTTTCTTAAGGCTTAGGAGGCCCATCTCTAAAACAGGGACAGGAAAGATCTTCACCCAGCCTACTCACATCCCATGAGAACAACAACTGGGGAAGCTTGCAAATCCCAAAAAACTATAGCAGTGTGGAGGGATTTTCCCCACACCCACCACATCATGGTTCTCACAAATGACCTGCTGACCTGGTTCAAGAGAAACAGATGTAATATCACGGTGTCCATCCATGCCTTTGTTTCCATGGTCTGGTTACAAACAGTGCGTTGGCTTTGCCCCTGCACATTGATGCCAATGACATTCCTGACCCTCATGGGTCCCTCTTCCATTCAGGGCAATAACTTCACAATGGTGCCTACAGTTGCACAGGAGGTGCCTAAACATTGCAAAAGCAAGGTCAGAATTAGAGTTGGTTTCTTAGGCTTCCTGTGGGGCTTGTCTCAGTACCCACCCAAGGAGCACTGATGTGTAAAGAAATTTCCTTTCCCAAGTCCTTCATTCAGTCAGCCAGTCAGTCTGTCACTGGCTCATTCACTTACTACCTCAGCATTCCTTTTGTGCCCAAAGTCTTAAGGCAGAGCGTGGGGCAGGGTGCTCTGTGACATGGCTTTGCAAAGGTTCTTAGGAAAGTGCAGAGAAGCATCCAGCTAGACTCCAGGGAGTAGCTGCCCCACACCCCTCACCCCAGGTGGCACCTGAGCTGACTCTAGAAAGGAAGACAACCAGGTGCTCCTGAAGAGGAGTGGGTGGATTCTCCTGCAACAGCCATAGCTTGTGCAGAATTTGGAGGTGAGAATTTGGGGTGCTGCGGGAAGCACAAGTTGTTTAGAATGGCTGAGTTTTGAAGGCAAGGAGTGCATAGGCAGACATGATGCCAGAGCAGGACAGGGATGGTCTGAGGAGCATGGCTTAGGACCTGCTCTGAAGGATCCCTGAAATTCCCCTGTAAAAACTTGCTAGAGATCACTCTATTAACCCACCGAAGCGTCTCCAGGCTCCTAGTCCAGTGTCCATTGGCTCATGGACTGTTCATTCAGTGCCCCCTGGCTCCACTGCTTCCGAGGATACTCAGCCCTCATCGTGAGGGCGCTGAGCGCGGGAAGCCCTTCCCCTGGGCCCTGAGCCAGGACAGATGCCCGCCCCCCACCCACAACCGGCCCAGCCAGGTTCTGCAGCTGCTGGCCGCGCATTGGAGCTGGTACCAAAGACCCGCCCAAAGGCTGGCAGCCCACGCTGCTTCGCAAGCCGTTCGAGCCCTCCCCTGCCGTGGTTAATTTTCACTTTTCACAAAGATGTGTCCGTTTAGGAGACCTGCGGCGGAGGAAGGCCTGATGGGGAACACGTGCTTCCCCACGGCGGGCGCTCTGCGCCCTGGAGACGCACGCTGCAAACATCTTGCCGTCCCCGCGCCAGATGCTGGCTGCCTTCGGGAGGTTCTCGGCGTGGGTTCGCATCGCGTGCGGGGAGCCCCCTGCCCACATGAAAGCTCGAGCGCGGCGGCCAGAGCTGTCCCCTTCCCGGTGCCGCGGCGCTGGCGAGCGGCCGCCGCGTCCCCGCCCCCGCCAGCAGCCACCCGCTCCCTTCCAGAGACCAGCCTGGGAGCCACACAAAGGAAATGGCAAGAGAGTGAGTCACCGAGAGGCTCGTCTGCCGCCTGGGCTGCAGGCCCACAACAAGACCATTGTGCTGCGCTCTGGGAGGACCAGGAGCGCCGGCTGGAGCGAGGCAGACATTTCAGCGCGCTGAGTAATGCGCGGAGAGGAGGAATCACACCGGAAGAGGGGCGACCCAGGGCCCCGCCGCTCTGCAGAGCCACCGCAGGATCGCCAGAGCCCGGGCGGGGCCCGGGAGCGGGGCTCAGAGAGGTGCGCCTCTACCGCCCTCTTCTCACACTGCTGTTCCCTGTGGAGCGGAGAGAGGTCTCCTCACCGCGGTGTCAGGGACTGGACGCCCGGGTCATGTGCCACTCAACTCTTCCTGCCGCTGTCCCTAACACAGCATGAGAAGGGAGCTAAACGTTTGTGCAGTGGATGGGTGGCTGGCTGGCTGGGTCATTCATTTATACAAGTACTGCTTGTGAGGAACTAGCCCTGTGCCCTTATTTCACAAATGGGTGAAATGGAGACCCAGAGATGGAAATGAAGAGGCAACAGCTCTAGAATTGGGTGCCATGTTGTCTAGCAGACTGTGCTTCATTGTGTGGCTGTTGTGAGACTCTGGTCCAGAGGGCATGAACAGCATGTGGGGGCAAGTCAGGATGGCTGGAACCTACAAGTTTGAATAAGACAATCCCAGAGAGGACTTACTAGGTAGTGAGGAAAAGTAACCAGAGCAATAGTGGACAGGGCTCCAGTCTCTAAGGGCGATCACAATGTCTTAGCAAAGACAGGTCATAGAGATTACATGGAATGAGGAAAGCATCAGCATTAGATGAGCATCTGGTGTATGGCAGGCACAGACATTTAAACTACTCAACCCTTCATTGTTCCAGATAAAGAAGACGATTGGGGGGCTGGCGCCCCAGGACAATCGGTTACCAACTCTGGCAGGGCCTCAGAGTGGTAATAACTCAGTGGGGCCTCCCTACAAAAGTACCAATTTCTCAGCCTGGAAGCCCAGAAGCTTGATGATGTGGGAGCTCTCTGAGGGTGTCAGTGTCTTAAAGCTAACTCACAAAGAGTTGGACTTCAGTTACTAAGAGACTAGAGTGAAGAATGAGCTGAGCTTTTCTACCTATAAGACGCTGATTGCTGTGATCCAGGCAGGTTCCTGGGGGCATGGAAGCAATACCAGAGATTCAGAGTCACACCAGGGAGTGCTGAGTACCAATGAACTGTGTTCCAAAAGGGGAGGGGGTTGGACTGTTGTACGCCATCCATCAGAGCTCCTGAGGATGGACTTACCCTTTCCTCTGTGGCCTCTCCTCCCGTAAGTTCTGTGCTGACCATGCTCACCATGCTCCAAGCAAAACAATAGACAGGGTGTGTGGACAAGCTGGTAGACCACACTCTAGAAACCACACCCAGGACACAGTGATGAGAGTCAGACGTCCCAGATGCTGTCAATTCATGGCGAGGATCATTCTCTACCTCTGGTGTTTCCTAATTCCTCAACAGATGCCAACTTTAATTTTAAAATGAGGGCAACAGGTTTCCTTCCTCAAAATTTTCTGAACTATAGAGAGTTTAAAGACAGGAGTCCAGAGAAAGTTCAGGAGCCTGCCCAAAGTCACATGGCTGCAAGTGGTGGTGCCAAGATTGGAACCTGATCTATTCCAGTCTACTCACCCTTGACACTGCTAACAATAACGACAAAGGTTTCCAGTTGCTGACAACCTGCTATGTGATGAGCACTGTGCTTGGCACTTTATGTGTTTTTCATGTAGTCCTCAAAGCAACAGCATGAGGTTGTTCTTGTCCCCACTTTACAGGTAAAGGGGAAGGGCAGAGCAGTGAGGAAACTGCCCAAGCCAGGGTTGCTCTGTCATCAAGAGTAAGAGCTGGACTTCAAACCTGGCCATGGGCCTCCCTGTCCAGGCTTAGCCTCCCCACTCCATGGCAGAGCCAAGCAAGATATCTGCAGAAACTAACCCCATGGGTCCCCTGGGTCTTGCCCTAAGAATAAGCAATCTCCCTCTGAGCAGGGAGAGGGTGTAGCAGCCCTGTCATGGGTTACCAAAGTCCAGAGCCTTGCCCTCGTCTTGTCAGTTTAAAGATTAGCTTTGGATCAGCATCCTGGGGAGGAACAGGTCCTGGCAGTCTGACTTAGGATGACTCAACCCACCAGAGACTGAGCCAAACCCAATTAATTGATTGACCTGTGAGATAAGTCAGCCCGAAAGAAAGACTGTGGTTAAAAGCACTGGCTTTAGAGTCGAGTGCACCACTTCCTCACCCTGTGACTCTTCACATGTTATCCACTCTCTTCAAATCCTAGTTTCAACCACTGAAAATGGGGGAGGAAAATGCCAATCTTGTAGTGTCTAAAGTGTCTAATACAGCGGTTAATACTTAGTCGGAGCTCAATAAATGGTAATACTTATAATTTTTATCATGATTATTGTTTGAAAACTAGATTTGGCCCCTTGATAAGATCTCCCCTGCCCAATGAGTAGGTCCTATCATAAAAAAAAAGAAAGAAAAGAAAAGAAAAGAAAAGAAAAGAAAAGAAA